>MVGT01003003.1:127847-163075 GCA_002174775.1 Macleaya cordata
TTACTTTCATGGACCACCACTGGTGGAATCTTCCTCAGTGGGTTCAGGACTGTACTGCTTCATGAGTTCAGTCAGAGCAGCATCAAACTCCTTCTCTAATTTGACCTCTTCTTCCAAAAGCCTGCGCTTCAGCTCAGCTTTCTTTTCCTCGTGCACTTTAATCAGCCTTTCTCTCTCCTCTTCAAACTTTTCGATTCCCTTGGCTTGAGACTCGATGAATCTCTCGATTTGCTTTATCCTGGATAGAGCAAACATTCACAATATCACACACATAATAGACCAATGAAGAGATGAGTTCTAAAGGCTGTTTTTTAGGAAGGGATCTATATTAGAGTGGGTTACATTGAAATAT
The DNA here is from genome assembly GCA_002174775.1 of Macleaya cordata. Taxonomy (NCBI): domain Eukaryota; kingdom Viridiplantae; phylum Streptophyta; class Magnoliopsida; order Ranunculales; family Papaveraceae; genus Macleaya; species Macleaya cordata. The sequence goes on from MVGT01003003.1 coordinate 128,200, forward strand.
AAATTTACACAGTACATAGCTTGTACCTGTAGGTTTAAAAGGAAATAACACACTAAATATCAGCCTATTTCCAGAACTTCTAACCTATTAAGAATGAAATATCAAGTTGCAGCACTATCGGCCATCCATTTCAACTTTCTAATACAAGGGTGAAGTACATGTGTGGAGTTCCAGTAGTCCTAGGACCCTAGTGAAACACCTTCCTGTTCTTATCTCTGTTCTTGTGAAAAATATTTATAAGCATTTATGAAATAAGGTATGAGTTCTTCAACCAATTCCAATTAAATATTCGCCATTAAGTTATTATCACAGAGAAGTTATTCAGCATTTTCTGAAGTATTGAAAATATGATGTCAAGTTCATGTATATAGTGGGATTGGACAAATCCTACATGGACAAGTTAAGCACTGTTACCTCATCTGCTTGTCCTCCGTCGTCCTGGAATCGACATTCGATTGCCTCACTTTCTTGCGTTCCTCCTGTAGGCGTTCCTCAAAAGCTCTTTCCTTCTCCTCCAACGTTCCGTGAATCATGTTGATTTGGTCTTTGTAAAATTGTTCTTGATAATCCATCTATAGAAAAAATACACCACCACAAATCGATCAAAAAAATTGTTGTCTCAGAAAAATAATGAAGAAAGAAAACATTTATGAGAAACAACCCTCAAGACATAACACAAATGCTGGTACTAAGTATATATACATATATTGAAAAAAGAAATTCTACCAAGTTTTGTTATGTAAAAGGAAATCAAAATGTCAGTGGCAATTTTTTGGAAGTTTATGATTCCTGATACGGCTCTGTATTGCCTCTCTTTTACCTACAGAGTATTGAATTCATAGATCAAGTTCCAGTCATGGTCGGATGCAGCATGCGTCAAAGTTCATGAACACTCAATTCGTCCTCATCGCGACTATCATTATTACAAAGAATCAGAGAATTCCAACAATACTAACTCATTAGCATAACATCTAAAAATTTTCATATTCGAGTCTAACTATGCACAAGGTTACAAATGTAAAGAAAATGATAATCGTGGGAATGAAAACTACTTGTACAGTTTGATGGCCAGCTGTATCACCATGAGAGCACTATGGAAGTAGCGGGTAAGAAGCAGAAACAGTAAGGGTGCCCACTGTATATCAAGTACTTAAGTGATGGTAAAAAAAAAATAGAAAAGAAGAAGTACTTGAAGGAAAAACATTACAAGTAATCGATAATCAGCAGTTAAAAGGAGTTAGGACCTACTGGGCCTTGCATTTTAGAGGCCTGGTAAATATCACAGGCACAAACACGGCATGACATAGCTAAGAACTAAAATTCAGACTACTTAAAAAATAGACAGCAGCTGGTAGTAGATACTGGTTTAGACACAACAGCATTAACTCCATATAGAGTTTCAAATATTACCTCTTCCTTGTTTTGTTCGTGTTGCAATTTTGTTCTCTGCCTCACAATGAGGTTCTCTTTCTTGGTCTTACGCAATTTCTCACTCAACACCCCAAAAGATTCTTCAAGAGCCTTTGAATGCCTTTGTTCTTTAACAACCTTGTTCTTAAGCCAGACGAGTTGCTGGTTGTCTTCACTCATTTGCTTCATTGGGCCCACAACCATCTCTTCATATGATCTCATTTCGAATTTCAGCTTTGATTTGCCTGATTAAGTACATGGAGAGTCAGAAATAATTGCAAGATTGGTATAAAGAAGAACTCAAATGGATTAGATCTAGATTCATCGCTACCTCTGACTATAATTAATTAACATTTTAACTACTGGCTAAAGAGAATGAACTGGCCATGCAGTTAAGAACATGTTAACTGGTAAAAGTTCACATGCACACGCATCATTACGTACTCAATCTTTCATACAGATTACAGTTACAGGTAATGAACCAAATGTAATAGGTAAAAAAGAAACTGCACTAATCAGACAGCTAAAACAATTGTAATAGAGAGATGTATTTCGATGGGCCTAAATACAAAACAAACACAAATGCACCATAGTATCGATCGTCAAGTTATAAACTGAACCTGGAGAATGCTGGTTGAAGATATCCATGTCCTCCTTTTGCGCCATAAAACCAAACAACTGTCGTTCTCCACCTGGATAGAATAGAACCGGATGATGGTCCCAAGCATCCCTGTGTGTTCCTTCTTTAAGAAAATGGTTATGGAGGCGTTCGGCTTCTACATAGCCCATTGGCGTGCCCTCAAATATGAGAACACTCATCCCCCTGTGTCCTTTTGGACCATAGGAATGCCGAGCCTTGACTGCATTGTATGAACTAAAATAATCAAGAAGCTCTTGATTTCCCATGCCTATCCACTGAAAATCCCATTCAGCACCAAGAATATGAAATAAATAGCACAGAAAAAAGAAAAAAATAAGGAACAAGAGCAGTAACTAAACCAAGTACGACAAATCCACAAATACTCAACAAATAAATAAATCTAACTCCACAGATCTACTAATCCTACTTGCAATAGATTTACCTTTTTAGCCAACAAAATTTTTAACCACTTCCATCAGCAAAGTGATAAAAAAAATTATATAACCAGCAACTTTGTTTTCCTATCTTCCAGTGGATTTCCAATTCCATTTAGGGGTTGCATCAATTATAAAACTCAATCATGCCTTGGTATTATTACAATTAACAAAAAGCAACATTTCCTTGAAAGTTTCCAGAAGAACCTGAATCTATGTTGAACACCTGTCTTACAATCTAAAAAACTCGGTTGGTCAGGAGGATAAACATATTTGGATCTCATCATGGGTTGATTCAGGGTGCATTTCAATAAATGGGTAAACAGAAAAACAAAATCCCAGCAAATGGATGAAAGACAGTACCTTATCATTCTCATCTTGTTCAAGTTTTGTGTTCATAATCACAACCATAGGAGGCCACACAATCTCCTTATCAGGAACTGTATCACTGCGTAGGCCTTTCCATTTACCATATGCTTCACCAACTGGTATTACAGAAGTTCCTTTTCTGCACAGCTCTTCATCCAAGAGTTCAGCAAACTCTCGGTGAAGCCTCACCCTTTTTGATCCTTTGTTCTTGGCATGAGACATCAGTGGCTGCAATCCTCGGTACCAGTCAATGGCTCCCGGTCCATTTTGGCATGCAGGACAGTGCCACTGCCGTGACATTGAATTCATCTCTTCCATACTTAAAGTATCTAAGATTTCGAAAAACTCCTTGAACCACTTGTTCTTTTTTCGGCTCTCGTGGCTTTTTTTGCTTTCATCTGATTCAAATCCATCACTTAAGATGTCATCGTCGGTATCTTCCAACATATCCCCATCATCACCATCATCATCGACATGGTTGGGAGCATCCTTATCAGACCCAGAATCCAGCCCTTTGCAATATTCTGAAGCTTTAGGTTCAGGAAAACCATCTCTGGCATTCCATTTCCATCCGTGCTGCAATGGAGGTGGAACAACAGCTGGTGGTGCAATATATGTGTTCTCCCAACCTCTATTGGAAGATTGGACCTTTGGATTTCCTCTCCCAACAGATCTATTAGACTCTGCACTCTTATCCTGCCAGGCACCTCCTGAAGCCTTTCCTGGGCCCCAGGATTTAGGAGCAGAACTCTGAGACCCCCATTGTTTTGGTGCACCTGTTCCACCTCGGTTCTTGTTCCTTGACACTACCTCCCAATCAGTATCATTCGCAGAATCAATGCTTAATTCTGCCATATTAGAACGCAGCTGGTCAACTTTGGGGCTGTTGTTACCAAAGCTGTTTCCTCCAGAGGATTGTCCATATTGAGGACCAACACTTTTGCCTTTCGATGATAAACTCGTAGCACCAGGAAAAGATGGCTTGCCACCCCCTTTTTTCGGATTCATTTTGATAGGGTTACCCTCCTGCATCATTGGTAAGAAATGAAAGCACCAGTCAGAAGCCAAACAAGCTTGAATTAGAAAAGTTGATAAATCATCCACAAAGAAATAAGAGATATTCCTTAAGGTAAGACAGGATGGTCTAAACAAACGGGATATCTAAAACACATACCACGTATGTAGGATAACAAACACCTCATCTTGTGGGTTCAACCTAAAGGGCTCAGTGCACAAGTCAGCATTCTGATTGTCTTATGATTCTTACCTATATCATTAGACAATCATCTATAACTACAACTTTTGGCCCATGGTCATAATATGCCATCCATAGTGAGTATTAAATAATAATAATAATAATAATAATAATAATAATAATAATAATAATAATAATAATAATAATAATAATAATAACAATGATAATGTGTATGATATAATGATACAATAATCTTACTATATTGATAATATTTATACAGAAAATTTGTATGGTATATAAGATAAGATGTCTCCTAGAAGTTATCATTTTCTAGTAACTAATGAGTAAGTGAGTTTTATAAATGGTAAAACTAATGTAGTTAAAATTGGAGGGCTTGAATATGAGTAAGGAAATGTTCCAATTGCAGTGCTTAAGTGTCAATAGGACAGACATGGAGGATTATAAAAAGGAAAATAGAGTGGAATCTCTTTTTTAAGAAACACAAGAGATGAAATCCATACTTTATAAAAGGATCATATGAGTATATGACAGAGGGAGAGAAAGTCTCTTCAGTGAGAGGCTTTTTCTATCTAAAATTTCAAAAAGGGTGCCTTCCTAAATATTGCAGCAGAAAAGATTATTAAGATGCCACATGGAGAAGAAAAAACTGAGCCTAAGCTCCTATCCTATTTCAGAATAAATATAGGGCTTTTATTATTCACATACATATAAAACTTCTTCACAACCAACCTTTTTCACACCCATTTTAAATTAAAAGAAACCTTTTTACACCCATTATTATTGTCACACCCACCTCTAATCAACTATGCGCCCATTGATCATGAAAAACAGATAAATAACACAATAGCTTACTTATAGCATTCGCAAGTGAAGTTTAATAATACAGAGGTCAATCTGAAAGCGCTTTTGTACTACATATGCTGGTTATACTGCCACTGATATATATTAAAATGTGATAGAGTGATACATCATAAAAAAAAAAAAAGAATAATAAAAAAAAACTATTGTGATACTAATAGTTGTACTGTATAGAAGTAATACTTCCACAAACAATACATAACATAACAAGAAATCATAACATTTTGGAAAATCGAACTCTTTAAGTATTGTATTCTACTGAACACCTAGTGAACATTTTTTGTCCATTTATCAAACAATTTACATGCATCAATTGCCTGCATTATTTGGGGAAGAAAAAGAAGAATTTGTTAACTAGAGAAGGTATAACACAGTTTAAAAAGTAGAAGCTATTAAATAACAAACAAGAAGGTTGCATACCCGACAACAAGTTGCATGCATCAATTAAATAACAATCAAGACCTCCAGTCGTTCAAAAGGTTCGTCTTTTTAAAACTATGGGTGTGAGAATAGGGTCTTCTTTATAAGGGTTTCTTCTGTCTAAGGGCAAAGTTGTCATTTTTTATTCTTTTCATATGGGCGTAAAAAAGTTTCATATGAGTGTGAATAATAAAAGCCTAAATATAATATATATTTATGTTTATGGACATCAAGTTTTGTTGGTCAGCTGTAGACACAGATCAAGCAGGTCACATTCCTCTGTATGAACAGTATTTGCATTGATCCATCATTTATATTGTCCTTCTCCTTCTTCCTAATTAAATAATTCTCTCCAAACCAGATGAAAAAGAACAGCTCATGTATATGTTTAGAAGATTAAAGACAAACATTTTTACAGTAATTCCACAATTCAACATGACATTAGTTGGATAATGAATTCGATTTTCAATAAGAAAAAGTCATTTATAAAAGCCAAACAATCTAATTGTTAAGCAGCAACCACATGCATTAAAAATTGAACTCTCACATTTTTTTGGCCCATCTCACATACACTTTAACCACACCTTCAAAAAGGGTATATTATAATTAACTCCTAAACCTCAAAGGAGCAAATGGGCGAATTCTGCTATTCTTTTCTCTACCTTTTAATGGGTTCTCTTTGGATTTCAGTCCATAAATACTTTGAAACAATTGGGCCACATGAGAAGATGGATATAAAGACAGAGGAGAGAGAAGTTACAAAAGTATGGACATTTTCATGGGATCTTTGAAGGGTGTACGTACTTCTGCTAAGAAATCTTTTTGTGTGCTCTTTGTGTTTAGGCTGCTAAGATTTGAGGCTCATAATACTTAATGAGGATCAAACTTGTGAATGGATGCTAGTTGCTACATTCCAGGGTTGAACAAGGAGTAATATGAGGTGAAAATCTCATGTATAGTTCTGTTGACTGACAGTAAATGTGACTCATCTGTCGAAATTTCCACTATAACCCTCAAAAACCAAACTCCACCTTACATATAATTCAAGAGTGTGAGTAACCTTCGGATCTCAAATCACACTTACACACCCCATTTCGGCCATAATTTAAAAGGTAAACTATCTTTGGATTAAGCATGTCTAATGTGCATGCCTCCACACAAATCTATATCACTATAATTCCATATAAAACACAAAAAACTTGAGAGATTGCCTAAAATTTTCGCATGATGTACATGCCACTTATGTTATCCTAAGAAGCCTTCAGAAAGATACCAGAGAGAGCATAAATGATGCACATATATTGAAGTAATAGAATTTCATTTTAACAAATGTTGAATCAACATTTTCTTTATCAACAGAAAACAATCTTAAAAGATATGGGAATTATAAAAAAAAATTTAAATATGAACTTCAAAGAGTTCAGAATAGTTAATAAATTGAGACATCTAAGAGAACTACTCCATGACCAAGGTTCTTATAGGTGCATATGCAGTAGAATTGATAGAGCAAAAAATTGTACAAAAATGTCAATTAAGCTCTAAGAAAAACTAGGGAAAAAAAGAAGAGGGAAATGCAATCACTCTCTCCTTCACATATAAGTGGAAGAGATTAGATGCTTTAAGGACATTCGATGTACGAAGTGGGAAAAATGATACCTTAGGAAACCACCAACCAAAATTCCACTCATACATGAAAATTTCAGAACTGGCATCACTTATACCTTAGTCCAGTCCCTTTGACAACAAGATAATGATTAATCTCAAATTGACTAAACCTATATACTTGATGATAAAACATAAACATGAAACATATATATATAAAAGAAAAAGGTACGGAAACCTAGGGCACAACTCCGCCTTTTATCTAAGTCAGAGTCCAAATGGAAATGAAGTTTTAGGTTATTCTAATCAAGTAATCATTAACTGAAAAAATACATTTGTAAAAGCAATTCTTAATCATTTACCAACCAAAATGCTGAAACGAACAACTAACAAAGTACTAAACAGAAAGCTTAGTTATATTATACATTTAACAAGCAGATGAAAACTAAACATCAATCCATGTATGGAAATCTTCTGATAAACTTCTAACCTAAAAGTAAGAGACACATTAGATTTACTTATCTAAGGCATAAACAAAACTGCCAACACCTGAATCTTTTACTTTAATCATATCAAGCAAGAGGATCATGATGATCGACTACAACAGTAAAGGCTTTCTTATAAGAAATGAACTATGTGACAATGTATCGTGGTTCCAACTTTTACCGTTTGATGTTAACTGCTGTTGAAGATCAACGATCCTTCGCTGCAAACAAAAAAAAAAAATCAAATAAACACAAGATTCAAGTACAGAATGAAACAAAAAGAAAAGAGGTAAAGCTTAAAATCGACAGAGAAATAGAGAGAAAGAAGCGTCCTGCTTCTTGAAGAAGAAATCCAAATATACACAAGTTTTAGAGAGAGAAAGTAAGAAGAGGATTGAAACAGAAAACAAAAACAAAAGTGATAATGCACAAAAATCAACAAACAAAGATGAATCAACAGAACCAGAAAATAAACTCAAAAAGTTCGAAAAAGGCAGATAAATATCTAGAGAGAGATAGTAACTTACTTGCTCTCTTGCTTAAACAAAGATTTACAAAAAGGAAAAGAACAAACTACTATATCAACAAAAAATTATAAAAGATAGAACAAGTGCGATAATCGGATTTTAGGTTCCGAAATGTTGGAAAATGCGCTAAAAATTTGTGAAAACAAGTATCTCAGATGAACACTAAAAGTAACAGAGAACTATCAGAAGAAGAAAAGAAAAGAAAAGAAAAAGTCACCGGAATCAATGGTTTCCGACGAAACTCACCGGTAAATGTGAAAAGACTATACCGGGAATCTGAGTAGTGCCGAAATGAGGTCTGGTGGAAAAGATGACGGAAAAAGAGGGTTTGCAGGAAGAGTAACAAAAGAAAGAGAGAGAGAGAGAGAGAGAGAGAGAGAGAGAGAGTGAGAAATAATAAATATACGAATCAACCTGACCTTTTTGTAGACGCGCCAGGTGAGTATGCGGACACCAAAAAATTATTCAATCGGATTTGTAAAAATAACAACTGAAAGGAGGCAGAAGAAATAGAGAAGACTGCAAGAAGAAATGGGGGGAGAAGCGGACCCCACAGTATAGTGTTGTACGAGCTGAATTGGCAAACAGCCAAACATACCATCTGCGTTTGCATTGGCGGGGAATTTCCTATTTTGTTATTAAAAAGACAATGCATGTGTATTCTACGCGTGTTTGAACTGTATTTAAATCCGCATCACTATCTTATGATCATATTTTTGGTTGAGTTAAGTGAAACACCTTAGGGCAAGGACTATGAGAAATCAAAAAATTAGGGGTTTGGAGGAGGAGTTTATGAGAATAAGGGCAAGTACCATCGTATCTCCCAAATTTTAGTACAACAAGCCTCAAATAGTAATTAGAAGGAGGGGCAAGTACTAAGGTTGAGGCACTAAAATTTGGGGCGGCAATAAATGGAGTAGAGGGTAATAAAGGGAGTAAAGGGCGACAAAGGGAGTGTGGGGCGACAATCACTTTGTCTTCCCATTTTTTTTTTTTCAAAAGTTTATTTTGTTGTATGTATGTTTTGGTATGTTTCAAAATACCAAGTCTGTGGGTCCCACATGGATACGATTCAATAGCTGATATTCAGTGTGATTGTTCTCCTCACCATGTAGATCATCATCACAAAAAATCATCACATTCTAAAACTTCTAACCCCATCAAAAGTTGACTCTTTTCCTCACCGTTCTTTTCAGTGTTAACTTTCAATCAACTTTCGATCAACTTTTGAAGGGGCTATAAATTTTATAATGGAATGATTTTTTGTGAGGCAACTTCACCAAATATCAACTATTGGATCATACTCAAGTGGGCCCCACAGACTTCGTATTCTGAAACATACCAAAATATTCATACAACAAAAATAATTTTTTGAAAACAAAAAAAATATTAAAACCAAAAAAAAAAGGGGACGACAAAGGGATTGTTGCCCCACAATCCCTTTGTCGACAAATCAAATTTAAAAAAAATAATAAAATTTGCCGATAAAGGGAGTGTCGCCCTTCACTCTATTTGTCGCCTACTACTCCGTCTGGCACCCTCTAGTCCTTTTGTGGATCCCTCTTTCCTCTATTCTCAGCCCCAAATATGAGTATATTTGAGGCTGAGGAGATGAGTTTGAGGGATAACTCCCACCTTAGTACTTGACTTATCCCTCAAACCTCTCCAATATGGAGGTTTGAGGCTGTCCTAGTACTTGCCCTAAGGAACGACAAGTACCATGGCCACACCTCAATCTTTGAGGTGTGGCGGAAATGTCTATGCGGATAGCATAGTTAATGATGTGCGGCAGAGATTTTGTCGTGCGACATTAACTATGCCACACTACACACATAGTAAATATCGTCTCTGCCACATGGCACATACAGTATTTGCCGTGCGGCATTAATTATGCCACACAGCACACATAGTAAATGTTCGCCACTTTTATTCTCCTATACCAAGCGTCATTTCTCCCTATTCTCCCCCTTTCTCCTTTTCCTTCAACTGTTTCAATTAATAGAAACATTTATTTTTCTTCCTCAAGTTGTGGCAACAAAAACTCTAGTGATCGATTATGGATTTGACGATCGGTTATATACGTTTTGGTCATTGCATTCTCATAAATCTATTGGTCTAATTTTCGTTCCAATTCATTGCAAAACGAAAGACCAGTGAGTGATTTTTTATTTGTAAGCTACTTTTGTTTATATAATTTTTTTTAAAACAATATTAACCATAATTTGTACAACCTAACATGTTTTTTCTTTGGAGTTTACACGACAAATATGTAATTTTTTTTATTTTATGATGTTTTATTTTTATTTCAATTTGAGTAGTTAGTCATATTTTATTTTGATTCGGACTTGATTAACTGAGTTGAAACATGATTTGGTGTAAGTTAATTGTAATTAATTTAATTTTTAGAATGGTTAAATATATTTTATGTTGATCAAGCATGCTTTGTGTCATATACCACATTAATATTTTAATATTTTTAGTACATAGTTACACATATACTTTAAATTGATTAATACATGATTAACTTTGATTAAAATGTTTATATTTGACTACGATACTTAGTTAAGATGTTGAAATTATTTAAAAAAATGACTAAGAAAACGTGAAATAGAACCAGAACGATGAAAATGAGGCGGCATTTCCGAACCAACAAATTGATCAGTATAGGCCCGTTTCTTATGGGGTNATACTTTACTCTTCTGCCACTATCAATACCCTAGCAAAAACCCTTATTGATAATTGTGGTTGGGGGCGTCTATTTCAAATTGACCTACCCAACAATGATAGAGCGATAGTAGAGCAGGGTTTGAAAATCGATGGTGGGATACAACCCACACTTTTCACATTCCTAACTTTGAAGGAAATGTAGGGGTATCGACTACTTATATAAATTCAAAGAAATTATCGTTGATAATTATAGCCGTTGGGCGTCTAACGATTAAAAAAAAACACTGGTGGCAGAGTCTCTGTCATGCGGCACTCTTTTCCCCACGGCAGAGACTCTGCCGCCTCATAAAGTCTCTGTCAATCCCTCAAATCCCTTGCCCCAACCTCAAATTTGGGACGGGAGGAAGGGTTTGGTTGCTTGAGGTGTCCATATGGTACTTGCCCAAATTTTAAAAATAGCTTGTTTTGGTTAGATGTTTGAGGTATCTATAGCCACTGCTCTCATTTAAGAGCTTTTTACATAAATTATTTTTTAAAATATTTTAAAAATTTAACCAAAATGGTAAATTTGTCATTTTATCTTACTAAATACTAAAAATAATTATTTTTGTATTTTTATTGAATTTTAAAAAATTTAAAACTGCAAAAAGAATGAAGTAGCAGACCCCACTGTATCGTATTATACTAGATGGATTGGAAGCCGCTCATACCGCAAGGAGAATTAAATATTGGACCCCACTGTATTGTACTGTGTAAATGGCTGAACTGGCAAACATCATATTGCCTTTGCATTGGCATACGATTTCTTATTATGTTATGAGGAGCAAGCACATACATTCTACACGTGTGCTTACCTTCGTTTGAACTATGTTTGGCTAGCTCATATTTGCATTTATACTTGAGGTAAGTACATTCTATAGGTGTGCTTACCTTCGTCTAAGCTATTTTCAGGGACGAATATGAGTATATACAACATAAGCAACCTCATAAAGCCTTCAAATTTTGAGGGCCCCCAAAATTATATGTTACTCATCTAAATATTTATGTGCATGTAAAAGTATGAGTTAGCTTACATCATACTTCTAGTTGTTTAGGAATCCTTTCTATTTCTATTTCCTTGTTTATTTAGATTAGAAACTTCTAATTATGATAAGAGTTCAGTTGTAAATAGGAAGTCAATTTACTGTATAGTGTAATATGGAATTTGGAGGCCCCATTTTACAATTTTAATCCAGGCCTCCAAAATCTCAGATTAGGCCCTGGTTGTCTTTGACTAGCTTATGGTTCTATTTATAATTGAGGTAAGTAAAAACTTGTGTAAGGGGATTTTTAGATCTACTAGCCTCTAATTTTTTATTTTTTTAAAATTAATTATAACAAACAAAAATACTAGAATTTTCTTTTACCTTGAATCTAAACACTTACAAAAATGTTATTTTTGATTGTTTAGGAAACTTTAAAATTAGAAGAGGGAATGGAATATTAATGGACTGCTAAATTGGCAAAATTTCATACCTCGAAACCAAATGAAGTAATGAACCCCACTATATTGTACAATATTGTTTGAATTGGCAACCAGTTGTAGACACCTATTTTGCATTGATGCAATTTTCTTTTACATTAACTACTAAGAAAAAGCAAATAGACTCAAAGTACACCTGTGTTTATCTTCGTCTGAGCTGTATTTGACTAGCTTTAGCTTTCTCATGATTATATCCAATGTTTTATAAACCGAATCGGTAAATTTTTTATTTTGAGGAAAAAGGAAACTTTATTAAAAAGAAACAATAAACGACTTGTCTCTTATGACAGATTCAGCGATACAACTAGGATAAGAATTCATCCAAACATTACACGACCGATTAAAAATGGTTGTCTTAGCCAAAGCATGAGCCACACAGTTGCCTTCTCTTCAAACAAACTGAAGAGAGGAATTATCAAGTCTCTTGAGAAGAGTTTTGCAGTCTTCAATGATACTCCTCAAGCGCCATGGGCATGTTGTAATAGGATTAGAAATGTATGAAACCACCTGTTTGGAATTGCCTTCAATAGTGATGGACCGGCCTTGGAAATTCTGAGCTACTTCCAGACCTTTAAGGAAAGCCCGTGATTCAGCTTCTTGGGTTGCGTTAACGCCTTCCCAATTACCGTCAAAGAATGTGTAACAAACCAAAATGGATCTCTCTGAATCACGAACGACAACTCCAGCCGCTATAATCTTCGAACCTGTGGCACCGTCCACATTAATTTTTAATTTCCCTCTATCTGGAGGATGCCATTTGATGGTATGAGCTCCATTTGTAGACAGGGTCAGATCAATACTATTCTCTTGAAATGGAGGTATACAAAAATTGGGCTTATTATAAAGGTAGAGAGCTTCAGAGATGATTTGAGGCATAATGACAGGTTTGTTTTCAAAGATCCATTTGTTTCGAGCCTTCCATATAACCACACAATATTGCACCACATTTTGAAGACTTCTAATGCCTCCTTAGATTTCAGCCAGATCATAAAAAGATCCTTAATAGTTATGGGAAGGTTTGTTTGTCTTAAACCAATTAGAGATTTGAGCCAAACCTCTTGAGCCACAGTACACCAAAGAAACAAATGATCTGAAGTTTCATCATGCATACCACACAAGGAACAGATTGTATCAACGTGAACACCATGATGACTAATTGTAGTCTTCAGAGCAATAGATTTAGTAAACAACCTCCACAAAAAGAGGTGAATTCATGGTGCTAAACCAGATATCTTCCATAGTTATTGCCAATTAAAACTGTGATCGATTGAGGTGGACGAAGAAGGAACTTCCTGGATTAAACTTTTATAGACTGATTTAGTAGAGAAAACACCATTAGGTGTTAGAGTCCATATAAGACGATCTTCAACAGCTTCCTTAGGTAATCGAATTTTCAAAATCGCATTAGCCTCATGAGGTGGAAAATAAGAACGAATCAATGATACATTCCAAGATCTTGTCCCTGATATAAGGAGGTCAACCACACGTTGAACCATTAATTGAGCATGAGGGTAACCCTCAACACGAAGGCCAGGAATACTTGGAACCCACGGATCTGTCCATAGTCGAATACGAAAACCATCACCAACCAACCAGCACGTATATTTTCGGATCACCTCTCTGCCTAAAATAATACCTGTCCAACTAGAACATGCACCTGAAACAAGATGATAAGACCAAAAAGACTGCATCTTCAGATATTTTGCTGTCAGAAATTGGACCCAAAACTCATCTTTATTGATAATAAATCTCCATGCTAACTTCCCAAGCAGAGCTTTGTTAATCAAATCCGGTAACCGAATGCCTAAACCACCATTTTCTTTACTCAAACAGATTTTGTGCCATGCTTGAAGAATCAAATGTTTCCCTCCATCAGTATGATTCCACCAAAAATTGCGTTGAATTTGGGTGATCCGATCTGTAATACATTTAGGAATTTTGTATACTGCCATGAAGAAAATTGGAATAGATCCCCTAGTTGATTTGATCAAAGCCAAACGACCTGCATGATTTAGTGTGGAGCATTTCCAACCTTTCAACCTGTTCATACATTTTTCAATCAAACCATCATAAGTAGAAACCCGAGATTTAGGCAGAAGAATGAAGTGACCCAAATATTTATCTCCCTTGTCCATAATTTGAACTCCAAGAATTTCCGCCAAGGCACTACCCTCCTCACTATTAAGTTTGGGCCTGAAAAATATAGATGAATTTTTATAATTGATGACCTGCCCAGACCACATAGAATATACCTCCAGCATCTCACGAACAGTAAGCAAAGCCTTATCATTAGCATAGCCAAAAAGGAAAAGATCGTCTGCAAACATGAGATGTGAAATAGAGGGTGCATACCGATTGATTCGAACACCTTGATACAAATCATCTCTCTCATAAACCATAATAAACAAATATGGAGATAGGGAACAGCCTTGGTGAAGCCCACACCCAGAATTAAAGAACCCAAGAGGGGAGCCATTAACAATGATCGAAAATGATGCAGTAGAAACACATTCTATTATTAGATCATGAGTATCATCTCTAAAACCAAAACCCTGTAAAATGTTACTAAGAAAAGGCTAAGCAACCCTATCATATGCTTTAGACATATCTAGTTTCAATGCAAAATAAGCTTTTTTCTTTGAGAATTTCTTCATTGAGTGAATTAATTCATGGACTATAACAAGGTTATTTGAGATTTGTCGTTCTGGCACAAAAGCATTTTGGAAAGAGGATATAATCTATGAGAGTAAAGGCTTAATACGAAAAGTCGGGATCTTAGAGACGATTTTATAGACGACATTACAAAGAGAGATCGGCCGAAAATGGACAGGTAAAGTAGGATCTTTAATTTTGGGAATGAGTGCAAGCAGTGTATGATTCAAATGCTCAGGAAAACACTTAGTATGAAAGATATTCTAAATTAAAGCAACTAGGTCAGGGCCTATTACCTCCCAACATCTCTGATAGAACAGTGCAGGAAGACCGTCAGGGCCCGGAGCCTTTAATGGTCCTATGGAGCGCACTGCTTCAACAATTTCCTCCTCTTGTGGCACCGCATGCAACATTAGATTTTGCTTAGGCGAGATAGGAGAATCGGTGAAGATAAAAGATGGTATAACCTGTTGGGTAGGGGTAGCAGTGAAGAGTGTTCGGAAGTGGTCAATTAAACATTTGGAGATCTCGGGTTCAGCTGAGGTAGATGATCCATTAAGGTTTAGTAAGGACACGGATCCAATTTTTCTTCTTTCGATTGGATGCTAAAATGTGGAAATAACGGGTATTGCAATCATAGTCAGTAACATATTTAGAGTTTGCCCGTTGTTTCCAATAGGTGTCCTCCATATCAGTTAACTCATTAAATTGAAGAGATAATTCTTCAATTTTGTGAAGTACAAACTCTGTAGGTTCCAAATTTTGAAGAACACAAAGTTGTTTCTTTATATCATCAATCTTCCGCCTAAAATCACCAAAAGTATGTCTACTCCATGATTTAAGCTTATGCAATAACACATGTAATTTCCCCATAACCTCCGTATTATCAGAACTAATATCTGTCCAAGAGTCCTTTAGAACATCCTTGAATGAAGCATTTTAAAGCCAAAATGCTTCAAATCGCAGATGAGGTCTTTGACGAGCAGCTTGAGGGCTTGTATTGAGGAGAATCGGGCAATGATCTGAATTAATGTAGGGGAGGTGACGAACTAAAGTATTCGGGAACATTGAACGCCATGAAGGATCTGCGTACGCCTTGTCAAGACGTTCTAGGATATTAAAGGGATACCTCCTTTTATTAGTCCAGGTATACGCTGGACCACTGTATCCCAAATCCATAAGTTTACAATGATGAAGCATATCATTAAATTTTGTCGCCGCACGCCAATCAAAACCATTACCCCCTATTTTCTCTGAAGGAGAGGATACGGCATTAAAATCGTATATGCAACACTAGGGAGTAGTGACCGAGTCAGCAAACCGACAGAGATCAGTCCAAAGAAGATCTCTTTTAGCTTTTTCTGGGAAACCATACACACAAACCAAGTGCCAACCAAGGGAATCTGATGAACCATTAATACGAAGGATGACGTGATGAACAGATGAATTAATAACCTCAGCCGAAATAGATGCATTCCAGCAAAGCCACAAACCGCCAAAAAAACCGACCGACGAGACACAATAGAAATGATCGAAACCAAGAGAAGAGAGGATAGAAGAAGCTTGGGACTGGGAGTACAGACAAAAACATAGTTAGCTAAATTCGAAGGTTGATTTAAAGTTGGGATTTATATCACAACTTTTGTTAGTATCATATATAACTGGTTCCAGTTCTAGGTGCTTTGATATTAGATGGAATCAAACAAAACAAATGCGTAGCTAGGCACCGGACCAACTGCAGTGTGGGATAGAAATCGTCCAGTCAATATTGTGGAACGCATGATGATCACTGACATTACTTAGTATTTTTTGGATATAAAAACTAAATATTGAAAAATTAGAACCAAAATTGATGAAGGATGATTTGAGACAGTTTACAATCTTATTTTATTTATGTAATTTTATTATATTTATATTTATTAAAAATAAGTGAATTTCGTTTTTATTATTTAAGGCTTATTTAGGAAGGTCTAGAAGTGGTTGTTTTAAGTTTTAATAGGTTTAGAAAGTTGCTTATAGGTAATAGATATCTTAGGGAATAAGTTTTTAGTGTTTTGGTAGATTTCTAATTTGTTATGTGGGAGTTATCTATATAAGGAGCTCCAAAAACGAAATTCACTTATTTTTAGTAAATATAAATATAATAAAATTACATAAATAAAATAAGTTTGTAAACTGTCTCAAATCATCCTTCATCATTCTCCCCCTGTTGAAAAAAATTCGCCCTCGAAAAATTCGAATACACTATAGGGTACGATAAAAGATATCTTCATCTTGAAGATAAAAGATTTGATTTTGAAAAATCATCGCTAATGCCCAATAAAAATGGATCCTCATCCTCAAAACCAGAAGTTTTGTGATATACATCCATTAAGCTAACTATGTTTTTGTCGTACTCCACAAGAAAAGGATCAACTTAAAACAGATTATGTAACCCAAACCGTTATTTTGATTGGTTTATGGTTCATCAGTTGAACAGATCAATCCAGTCTAATTTTTTAAACTCCCAAACGCATGGCCATGCAATTCCCTATAATGTTACTATGCACATACATTCTGCACATGTATTTACTTTGACGCGACCAGTATTTGAGTGACTAATAATGTTATCACTTTCTCATGGTTATATGCATGTATGCAGTGGTGAAGCTAAGTGGGTCCTATGGGGGCACGTGCCCCCATGGGATTTTTGAAAAATTTTAGGACCCACTTCATACTTAATAGGGCCCACATAAAACTTAGTTAAGGGATTCGCTTATATCTTTATTCGTACACCGGCCTATGAGGTCTACTTACATTATACATATGATTCGAGGGTTGATTTAAAGTTGGGATATTCTTCTCATTATGTATATTTTTCATACAGAAGATCTGCATATTCTAACTTTTAATTACCCCACCATCCATTGATTGAAATGAAGGAAAAAAATGAATAGCTCAATCACCAGTTGATTTTTAGTAATTTTTAATCACTAGATGATGGGGTTACAAGTTCTAGAATGTTCTAATTTTTTGTGAGCATGATCAACATGGTGAGGAGAACATCCTCACTCTATCATCCATTGGATCAACTTCTTGTGAGCCCCACAGTTAATGTATGAATGGCGATGTATGCAGACCCATTTTATTTGGACATAAATTTAGAGGTCAATTGCGACATAAAATTTGTGGGGTCCACATAGATATTATCCAATGGCTGATTTTTTGTGTGATATTTTTCTCACTATTTAGATCTTTCTCACAAAAGATCAAGCCATTTTAATAGTTATATAGGTAGGACCCATTTTAAATTTATTCACATGTGAAATTAAAGTTCTCATTCTAATTCACCTTGGATTTGATAAAAACTGCAATTGCAAGTATACCCTGCCATAAAACTTGTGGGGCCTAAATGAATACCATCTAAGGGCTGATTTGTAGTGAAGATATTTTTCTCACAATGTAGGCCATTCTCACATAAAATTAGCCCTTAACAAAAATATACGTAAGATCCATTTTAAATTTAGTCAAATTTAAAAGTAAAGACCTCATTTTAAATCACCTTAAATTTGTTAAAATCTACAAGCTAGTATACAATGACCCTTTTTTATTTTTTGTGCCGATTTCAATACACAAAAATTTGAAAACTAGTCGAGGGCAGTTGTAAATATGTTATGAATGAAAAAAATTATCAATAAATATATATTTTGTGTTATGATCTTAGAATATTTCTTAAGTATTATTATTATTATTAAAAAGTGCTATTATTATGATAAATTTCTGGCTTCGCCACTGTATATGTATGTGATAGTTGAGCAAAACCCCATTGCATCTACGTACTATCCTCCAAAATAATAAAAAATAAAAAAACACTTAAAACAAAAAGAGTAGACTTCTCTTTTTACCTTTCTAAATACTTAGACAAGTTATATTTTTTATTTTCTAAAAAAAAATTTTCACTAAATTTTAGAAACTTTAAAACTGCAAAAATAAATGGAGAAATGGATCCCACAGTATCTTATAGTACCAACTCTGGGACCAACCTCAAACTCTCATTAATTGTCTGATCGATCAGAGACTCACATTTGCTCTAATTTTAGGTAGATGAGAATTAATGAAGCATTGAAGAAAAGAGAATGAGAGGTTGAGGACGATGGTATGAATAATAATGAAAAGGAATGTTGACATAATGGCATATCAAGGATTTAGACAAGCATGCGCATGTCAAGGATTTAGGCAATTCTAAACCCAATTTGGATTCCGGAAGCCTCTGTTTTTCCTGGGGCTGCACGCGGTTCGGTTTGGTTGGGTTTTTTGTCAAACCCATAGCCAAACCATTAATTAATTTAGAATGATCAAAACCAAACTAAACCATGGTAGTTTTTTTTAGAACCAAAACAACACCATCGGTTTTTTGGATTTTTTAGGTTTTTCGGTTTTTTTTAAGGTTTTCAATTTTTTTAACGGATAAATCATTCAAAACTAAAGTTTAACTAGATTAAAAAAATTAACATATGACATTTATCAATTGATCATTTAAACTTAAACTAAAACATGACATAATTAGAGCACTTGCATTATAAAAAAATTAAAGTTCGTTCAAACTTAATAAATAAAAAACTGATAATAACCAAATATTTAATTAAATTTAAAACATGAAAAAAATGTCCAAGTGTTCAACCATCTTAAGTAATTATTAATTCTCTCTCTTTTTTTTTGTGAAAATTATTAAATTTAATATGAGAAGATCATCTTTACCAAAAATCATATCAATCAAAAATAATTATAGGCCATCCATTTTAATTATTATTTTTAAATTAAATTTTGATAGGGTTAAAATTTTTGGTACGATATGATTAAGGACGAAGTTATAAATTATTTTAAAGAGAAAACCACAAAACTTAATAAATTTCTTTGGTGTGTCTAAAAACTTGTGGGGTACGTGTTAACAAATGAGTTGGTCAAATTCTAATTTTACAAAAAACTAAGGCACAATATACTAAAATCTTAATAATTGGTGGGGCACTCAATTTCCTCATAGGTATTAGATGTTGGAGTTTAAATTTTTTTTGGTAGGGCACACTCCCCAACAACGTGCAAGATAGCTCGTCTCCGAATATGATTTATTTTATTTTTTATGAAGATACATGGTGAAGTCTGTGAAGAGTTCATCTTCATATTTTAGATATCTATATATGGATCCCAACATATTTTCCATAGCAACATAGTGGCAATTTTAATCATGGTACATCAACAATTGAATTTTTCACAATAAAAATAATAATTATACAAAAGAATAAATATATTATAAATAATTAATAAATATGTTTAAATTTGAGAACACATATCATACATATGTATTGCCTCATATAGGATACAAATTGACATAGATACATTGACTTATGAAATTGTAATTATATTAAGAGTCAAGCTCATTAATTCATATTTTCATAAGTTAGCATGCATATTTATACATAATAATGGATGTGTATACTATATAGGTATATGTGCGGGGTTTTTTTTTTAGTTTTTTTGGTTTGGTCTTTCGGTTCGGTGTTTTTGGTATAGTTTTGGTCTTTTTGGTTTTTTAAAAAAATGAAACCAAAACCAGACCATAAATATCGGTCTTTGCGATTTTTCGGTTTTTTGGGTTTTGGGTTTTTCGATTTTACTGTTTGTCGGTATTTTTTCGATTCGGACCGGTCCGGACCGGATTTAAAACCGCACCATGTGCAGCCCTAGTTTTTCCTCGAGGCAGCCAACTATTTTTGTATTATATTTTTTTATTTTTAGTATGTTTGGATATATAATTCATGTTTCCCAAGGGAAGCATGAGTCTTTGAAAATATGAATCCTTTGGTTTGTTTGGCAACCATAAAAGAATTCATGGATTCATGAATCTTTAGAAGCTTGAATCCTTTAGTTTGTTTGGCTGTCATTTAAAATCCAAAGAAAATCTCTATTTTGTTGTTTTAATTTTGTGGGGTGTAATCTGCATTGGGTTGGGTGAATACATAGTGAATCCTTATTTTAGAATTTCAGCAAATTCTAAAGGGGGATGTGGGACTCCAAAACAGGGATTTGCTAGAAAATATGTTTCCCTAGAAAACAAGTTTCCAGGGATTCTTGGCAGCCAAACAAATAGGAAAACATAAATCCCAGGTCCCCACTAAATCCCTACCTTAGAATCCTCCATCCAAACAAACCATTTATTTTATTTTATTGTGTCAATTACTAAAAAGAGGCTGTGCCTATAAAATTTTTGAATGGAAAATAATTTTTGGACCGACACTTTTACAAAACTCATACCAGACGCTTATGTGGCAGAGTGGGACTCACCACTTTTCTCCTCTCAAAAGCATGTGATACCAACCATGCCACATAAATGTCAGACATTGCTTTTGTAAAAGTCTAAAAAAAACACTACTGTTTCCCAAAAGTATTAGGCAAAAACCAGTTGCACCCCTTTCCTAAAAAAAACTTCAGTTAAAAGGGGTCTAAAAAACCAAGGGACATTAAATTTCACCTCACTTTTTTTTAATTAATACCCTACTTATTTTACACTTCAATTACACTGATCTATAGGACCCACCTAGAGATGATCTAAGGGTTATTTTTTTTAGAGGATGATCTCACAACAAACTAGATCATTATAAAATTTTAAACCCCACTAAAAGTTGGTAAAATCTAACAGTTAAAATATATGATTCAGATTAAAATTTGGAGAAACTTTAGATATGACTAAAATTTCACCTCACTTTAGATGTGAATTATTGTGAGGATGATCTACTCTAAATCATCCTCATCGTTCTATATGGCCCCCACAAACCAGTTTCAGACCAAAATGTTATAATTCACACCCATAGACATTGGCCTAATTAAGATGATTAAAAAAAACTATAAAATTAGCATAGATAAAAGCAATTAACCTCTTTAAGTTACTTCTACAACATCCACTAGTACTGATGATTAAATGTACTGTCAAAAGAAAGGATACTATGATGATGAGTATTTGTTCTAATTATGCCTAGAGTTATTACAATCCAAACCTCTTAGGGTTTACATATATAAATGCATCAAAGTTCAAGGTTCAAAAAGAAAAAGATTTAGAGAGTAGAGAGAGATAGAAGTCTGATATTAATTAATTAAGATGATGATAACCTTGGATCTTAACCATGGTTGGAGATGGGTTAACTTAGAGAAGATGAACTCCAAGAGACCCAAAATATTTCCCTTGGGTTACCCTCCATGTTTTGTCTGCTAACCAGTAAGAGAAAGAGAGAAGAGAGACAGAGCAAAGAGAGACACAAAGGTTACCCCAAGAATGGGTATAGCTCCAAAGCCATTTATGGAGCTCATTTAACCTTTTAGAGAGAGAAAGAGAAGAGAGAGAGAGAGAGAGAGAGAGAGAGGAGAGAGAGAGAGAGAGAGTTATTTCCTAGAAATGGGTTGAGCTCCAAAACCATTAATGGAGCTTTATCTAACATGGGTTAGAGGAGGTGAAAAGCTAAATGTGAAAAACATAGCCCCTCCTAATGATAATCTAGGTTAAAATCGTGTGCAAAAACTCCCAAAGTCCAGCAACGATGAATGTACAAAACAAATTTCAAAACAGTTAGGGATGAGTGACTCATGAGTTAGACTAGTATCTTCCCTTTTCCTGAGGGAATTATGTTGAGATCAGTTAAAACTGAGGTTGGTAAATTAAACAATCCAAAGAAAAAGGACACATGGGTCCCAAAGTTTTTGGTCATTCAAATCACCTAAAAAAACTAGGGTTTTATGTCAGCACAAATTTGAAGACTAACTAGCTACCTACCTAGCTAGGGCTTATCCCATGCCCTAATTTGTTAACTCCAGAAAACTGAGGTTAATTGGTGAACTCTAAACTTTTAAAGACAACAAAGTTTTTGGTCATTAAAACACCTAAAAACTCCTAGGGTTGAAAGTTAGCAACAAAAATAAAAAAACTAAGGGCATATCCCATGCCTTCTTTTTTTTTCCCCTAAAAACATGCACTTCTCTACCTTTAGAGGTGCTTATAAAATTAACTACATGCAGTTAGAAGACTTGCCATTTTTGTTGTTGAATTTACATCTCTGCAAGTCAGAGTTAGGGTTTCTTCTAGGTGCTTCTTGGTTAATCAACTAGCCTTTTTCCTGGGGGCTAATGTTAATTAGTGGGGTTATTTGCAACTTTATCTATCTCATCATCCTCAATGAGAAAGTAAAGTTGGTGCAAAAAGGGTATACACTGATGATTAGGGTTCTTTTGAAGGAACCACACAAACTTTTTGAGTGGGTGCTGATTTAGCCCAACTCCATTTCTCTTTTCAAACACAATGCAATGCATGCACTAAGGAGATTGGAGGGCTCTCTTTTAGTCCCTATGGGAGACTAATTTGAGTGGGAATAAAGACCCCTGAAGTCCATCCACACTACGTGAGCTTCTGTTAGAGAGAGAGAAAGAAGAGGGAGAAAGTAGAGAAAGAAAGTAGAGAGAGAAAGAAGAGAGAAACCATGGTTAAGCAGAAGGTTGCTCAGATGCAGCTGATGGAGTGAAGTGGGTTGGGATGAATCTGTAATGATGAGTAGTAGTAGTAGTTGGGGCATGAAGAGTTGGAGCTGTTGGGAGAGCCATTGTCACGCCTGTTGTATAGCAAAACACACTGTTAAAGATATTAGTACACCATGTGAGAAGGTTAATTAGTTACATATAATTAGCAGTAAAAACATTAATTAAAAACAAAATTTAAAATTTAAAAATTAAATTAGTGAAGATCATATGGAATTAAGGAAGCCAATACGGGTTTAATGATAATAAGGGCTTTCGTGGGTCGGTTCCGGTTCCGGTTCGGTTATTGAACATAACTCGAAACCAAAACACATGAATTAAGCTGTTCTGGTTCCAGTACACAAATAGGTGGCAAAGGGATAATCCTCAATTTTCCAGTATTACTGTCCCAATATTCATCCAATCAAGATTTGTAAGCCAGTTCCGATTCTAGTTCTATTGGATAGCAAATTACGTACGTAGAACCGGAAAGGAGAATAGTACTAAAAGTTCCAGTTTCTAGCATTTCCCGCTAGCTCCAGTACTGAAAAATGTGGAACTGGAACTAGAACCGATGAAACTGGTTACGGTTCAGTTTGGAACCGGAGTAAACAGCTATCCAACCTAATTTTTAAGTAAATGCAGCTAATTTTTGTTTAATTTGGAAAACATTTAAATATTTATTTTTGGACAACAAATAATTAATTGTGTCGAAATAAAATAGAAAAACAAAAATAATAAAATACAAACCTGGTTGCGAGGGTGGAGTGGCTGGAAGAGACATGGGTCCGGCATAATGCTGGAACCCAGTTGCGTTCATGGCTGAGTACGGAAAGATTTGGTGCGGGAATAAGCCGTATCCTTGACCTGTAGCGTAGGTGGTTCCGGTAGCGGCTGTGCCACTGTTACCCTGCCCGAACTGGAAATATGGGTAGAAGGCTGCTGCCGCGGCGGCGCCTCCCACCACTCCGCCTGCTCCTGTGCCGTACACGGGAATTTGAGCTGTTGCTCCTCCTCCATACAATCCATAATAGCTCTGCGTATAAGGAAAAAAGATTTCTTCCAAATTTGTTAATCTTATTCATTCCTTCTCTTATTCACAACTAAATAAATAAAAACCTTTATTACAGATTAGTAATAATAGACGGGCCATTTTTTGTGACAACAGTGCTGACCATGTGGGTGGGGTCTTCATGGAGATAATTCAATAATTGATTTTTTTTTTTTTTGGGGAACAGCCAGAAGGCCCAAAATAATTTTTTCCCATCTGTGTAGTCCACCAAATTTTATTTGAGTCTATTTAGTCCAAAAATAAAATTTGGACAGATCTGCCCTTTAACTCCCAAACTCGATCCCCTCCTTTTTATTCCCTCCTCCCTCCCAAATAGTTACTCTGGTGTGTTTATTCTCCTAGTATCCTCCACAGAGTCGTGCTGCTACATAAAATGAAATCAACAGATAATCATGTTGCGGATCGTGATTTCGGAGGAAGGATGTGATAGGCACCATAGCTTGTTAGGTAAAATAGATACACGAGAACAAACATACCATAGAAAGGATGGTAATTTGTGGAATAAACACATCAGGAGAACAAAAAATACAGAACAAAGAAAGGACTGTGATTTGTGGAATAAACACATCAGCTGTTCATCTTCATCATCATCATCAGGTTCTCTATAATATTCTATAAAAAAAAAGAGAAAGGGGAAAGAGAGAAAAGAAGGAAAAGAGAGGATAGAGAGAGAAGAGAGGGATGCGAGAGAGAGAGAGAGAGAGAGAGAGAGAGAGAAAAAGAAAGGAAAGAGAAAAAAGAAGAGAAAGAGATAGAAGAGAGAAGAAAAAAAAATTCAACATAGATCTGAATTATGCAAAAACGTTTTTGCATGAATTATGCAAAATATTTTTACAAGAACTATGCAAAATCATATTTCAAAGATGATTTAGCATAGGTCTATGCAAAAATATTTCACATAATGATTTAGCATATGTAAAAATATTTTCGCATGAATTTCGTGAAATTTTTTTTTTTCCAAAAATCATTCTTGCTAGGTTTAATTTTAAAGATCTCGGAAAGTGTTTTCCAAATATATGAATTTTGTCAAAATCTAAATTTTATTTTAAGAGATAATATTTTAAAATTTAAAATAATGTAATGAAAGAAAAGAGCTAGGATGAATGTGTACAAACCGTTGGATAACTGTAATCTGGCGAGTATGGAGAGTACCTGATGAAAAAAAATATCGATCAGCATATCAGATATGAAATTACAAAATGAGTGATACACACAAATAATATTAAAATGTTAACTAGAATGTAATTAAGAATAATTATTTAATACATGTTTGTACTTCCCCAACAATATACCGTTAAACTTCTATAAATTAATAAGGTCGGAAGTAAAATTCATTAATTAATGGAAGTTTTAATTTATCAAGTAATATTGATCAATAAAATATATTAATTTAATGAGATTATTATTTTATTAAATATTATTTTACGGAAGTTTTACTATATGTACATATGAGTAATGCATGTGCATGCTTTCATGGAGCATGTATATATGTGGCATGCATATATGTAACCTGATGATGAAAGAGAAAATGCATGCGTGCTGCTTTCATGCACATGCCCCGCGCGCGCATGCAACACGAATGCTCACATGTACAGCTTTTCTCTCTACCAATAGTTGCTAGCTTCTTTCTCTCTCTTCTTTTCTTTCTCTTTTTCTTGCTAAGCGTGCTGTATGCACATGTTTAGCTATAAGTACATAGTTTAATTCCACATTCATATATGCCGGTTGTTGACTGTTGAATACTTGATGAGAAAGGTCGCTAGCTAGGGTTGGAGGTGAAATGAGAGAGACGTAGAGAGAGAGCATATGATGATGATGATGATGTGAGAGGATGGTCATGCATGAAATGGATCGATCAACATGTCATGCATGGATGGATGGAAATAATACACATAAATTATGTTTAATTAATGAAGGATTAATTAGTTAATTTTTCAGAATTAATTAAGTTAATTAAAAGCAAATTAATTAATTAATGCGTTAATATAATTACCCATAAAGGTTATAAGGAATCCCTTGTTGGATGGCATAATGAGCAAATGTGGGGGATGGAAAAGCTGTTCCAACCCCACCTGCTGCTGCTTGTTGAAGCCCTCCTCCTCCAGTACCTGCTCCTCCTCCTGGATGAAATGATCCCATTACCCTAAAGTTCCTTCCTCCTCCTCCTGATCATCATCATTATCATTATCATCAAATTAAAAAAATTAATTTATATTATTAAGATCAAATTATAATAACAAAATAAATTCATTTTTTTTATTACTAATTAATTTTATCATTTTTGTGAAAATATAAAAAGAATCTGACAGTAAGTACTAAGAAGTTGAAATAACTACCATTAACTACTGACTTAGTTAGTTATTCCTTCCTTACAATCTTAAAAGAAGAAGAATATACATAGAGAGAGAGCTAGAGAGAGAAAGAGAGTGCTAGCTAGAGAGAGAAAGAGAAAAATTTCATCATTATTTTCCTAAATTTTTTATTCACATTTTACCAATTAGACTCTAACAAATCTTAAAAAAAAAATCAAAAATTAAATAACTACGCGATTTTAACGACTAAGATTATTGATAAAATTAACTTAATTTGGAGTAATATATATAGATATATAGTAGAAAATAATAGTAACCCTAGCAAGTAAAAGTACTTGGTATATAACTGCATAATAATTACATACAAAATTGCTAGACATATATAGTACTATAGCTTAATTGCTTATGCTTCAAGATGAAGCCATCAATCAATATAGACATAATAAAATCAATAAAACTGATCATACAATAATGACCAAAATGTATCAATTAAACATCATATACATATAGCTTTATCAGATCTAGTTAACATTTTTTGCTATTAACTAATTTCATAGTAAAACAAACAAAACAAAAAAATGGAGAAAAAAAATTAATTGAATAATTGAAATATATTAACAGCATATATAATTAAAAATATGAAGAAAAATATATTAATTATACCATGTTTAGGAGTAGAAGGTCTAGATCTTTGAACACCCAAAGAAGCAAGATTGCAATTAGCTCTTCTCCCATCAATCACAGGAGCTGCATCCACACAAGCTCTCGTGGCTGCATCTGGTTCTCTAAATGTTACCTGATGATCAAATTTAATTGCCCAAAAAACAAATTAAAAACAAAAATTAAATAACCATAAAACTAAATGAAGAAAACAAAAAAGAATAATAAGAAAAAGATCCTGATTCTTTCTTTTCTTTTTTGATAATTGTGGATCTTGATTATTCTTTTTCATAACAAAAAAAAAACCCCACCTCTAGATCCTTGACTTGCCTCAAAATATGCAAGTTAATTTTCATTTACAAATTACAAAAAAAATGGAAATTAAGATCCAATAATGCACCCTCTATCTTCTTCCCCCACCACAGAGATCTAGAGAGAGAGAATTTCTAGAGAGAGAGAATATAATGTTTAAGAAGATATATATACATACATACATAAACTGTAAATAAAAAGAAAAAGAAATTAAAGTACTTACAAAACCATAGCCTTTAGATCTTCCAGTGTTCTTGTCAGTGATGACAACAGCTTCCAAAATCTCTCCAAACTGTTCAAAATATTTCTTCATGGTTTCTCTTTGAGTTTCCCAAGCTAACCCTCCAACAAACACTTTAGTGTAAGTTGTATCACCAAACTGACCTGCTAAATTAGTTGGAGTCATGATCTTCTTATTGATGATCAATACCCTAGCTGCTTAATATCTCTAGCTCTAAATCAAACCAACCCTCTCTCTTTCTGATTCACTTTCTCTCTCTAAAACTATCAAAACTTTTGAAACAAGCCAAGTTGCAGCACAAACTGATCTATATCAAACAAGATTCAAAACCCCACTATGAATTTAGATATGAATTTTGGTAATAAGGGTGGGAAGCTATTCAAAGATCAGCCAAATTAGGTTAGAGATCAGAGAGAGAAATAAACTAGAGAGAGAGAGAGAAAGAAGGTAGAGAGAGAAAGGGAGGGAAGGAAGGAATGAAGAAAGCAAAAGGTGGGAAAAGAAAAAGACCTTCACATAATATAGACATTGTTATATACTCACCATCTTTGCTCCCTCCATTATTATTTGTCATAGTTGTCATCCCATCATCAAGCCGTGGTACGTGTTGAATTACAAAAATAGTCTTAATTTTTCCTTATAATTACAAATGTACCTTACCACTATATGAAACCTATTGCTTGTAAAGTTAGTGGCAAAAACGGAACGGAGATTTTCGAACTTAAATCACGGAAATGGTCAACAGTCAACCTTCGAGTTACTTTTTTTTTTTTTTTTTTTTTTACAGTTTTAAATTTTGTACGTAAATCTTGCACGACCTAAACAAAAGTTGCACATAATTTACTGACTGTTCGATTTACACCCAACCAAACCCTAAAATACACTTGCTAAAAGATCCTAATCGTCCATTACCCGAGATTCCTACGGAATTCAAAATTAAGGATGGATGTAGATCGGAGAAGATTCAAGAGGGGATTAATGTCCAAGTTACAATATGGCATAGATGCTTGGATTCCCAATAAGTCTAAAATCTAAGACTTCCCAAGTCATAGGAGGAATGCAAACCAATGGGGCAAGTGATTATTCAATTTAGATGTTATTGGATACTTGGATTGATATTTTATTGATGAGAATGGATCGCCTTACAACTTTATATGTACAGGTTATATGTACAAGCTCATGTGGGCCCATGTGAGGTTGATCTAAGGGCTGAGATTTTGTGAGAATATTCTCCTTGTCATGTAGATTATCTTCACTAAAAATCAATTCATTCTAAAACTTCTAGTTCCGTAAAAAATAAATCAGAAGTTGGTTAAAAATTAACGGTAAAAAATAAATGATTAGAAGAAAAAAAAAAAAAAATTTATAGAGTTAGAAGTTTTAGAATTGACTAATTTTTTGTAAAGATGATTTACATGATGAGAAGAATATTGTTACAAAATCTCCGTCCTTATCATATGGGTTCCACGTGAATCTGTACATATAACTTGTACATATATTCGTTTTCTTCATTGATAGCCCGATAGACATCGAAAATCAAACGGATGTGAATGATCGATATTGATGACGTAGTTTTCTTATAAGTACAGAGTTTGTATTGGAATTTTCTCTGTGTTTAAAACTCCAAATGGCACTGCAGGCAAAGACGCAAAGTTGGAATGTCGTTGACTTGTTTTGCGGCTGCATACTCTAAAAAATTTGGTAACACTAGGTTACAACATTTTTGGTCGGTTTGCCCTGACTGCAGGTTTTCTGGATTGGCAGTCCAAAACAGAAAAATTGAGTGTGTTGTACACGTGGCATAAAATATAGCAGCCTAGGTGGAACCACTTCCTCCTTCACATCTCAATATTATTTTTTTATATTCTTTTTGGACTGACTGTTGGCCTGATATATAGTCTAAGAATCATCTCTATTGGACCTTCTCAAATTAAAATAATTTTTAGTGTCCATCTTAAATTTAAGTTGGCCCCACATTTGGTAGGCCATATTTCGGACTCTCAGTTGGTCCAAATAGTGCTACTCATTTTTTTTTAGACCGACTACTCATTTTATGAGACTACGATGCTGACCATATATGTCATGTGTGGCCGGCCATATATAGAGATGATTCTTTGACTCATCTTCATATTAAAACTGAATTAATCACAACGTTTAATCCAATGGACAAAAATGACACAGTGGGTCCCACTTGCTACAAGACTTAGTGTCCACGTAACGTATCAAACGGACGATCTGGATTGAGCAGACCATTCAAAACCAAGAGACGAGATTTGCTTGTATTTACATGGAATTAAAGAAAGCTGGAATATATGAAAGAAAAGGAAGTCTTTTCTTTTTCTTGTTTTATTTATTGAGAATATATCTGCAAAATTCTGAGGGGGGTATTTTAAGTTTGATAAAGGTTAATTAAGTCATTTAAAACAGTTGGACTGTTTTGGATAATGATTCTAACGAACCTTTTTCAATTCTTTTAATTAATTAATATATATATTTTGAATGATATTCTGTCAGATATTTGAAGCTACTCGGCGCCTGCAGCTCGGCTCGGTGCAACTGCAACCCAGGAAAATTACGATACTCAACGTAGGCGTGATACGCACCCGAGGACTACTTCCTCATTGAATTGATTTCTCCCTCTGAAGTTTAATTTTAAGAACCAGCACATTTTTGGAACCGAACCACTTGAGTCAAATCGGAATAATACTGTGCGTGTGAATCTCTGAAATCGGTACCCATCTATCAGAGAACTGGATCGAAAACCTAAATAAAATATGGTTTCCAGTTTCAACGTATTTGAGTATCACAACTAGAACCATTAGGAATTGTAACCAATACTATAATAAATTAATAATATTTTAATATTTTCCAATTCTTAGTACTTTTTAGCATCCAATAGAACCATAATGGAATAGAAAAGAACCCTAACCACACTGATTTTTTATTTGTTCGGTTATTAAACTAGAGAACGTATCGGTGTATAGCCTTATTTGTACATTGGTTATTGTGTCCACATGGTAATGAACTAAGGGCTCATTTTTGTGAGAATGATCTACAAGATGAGTAGAACATCCCTACTAAAATTAAATCATTCTAAAATTTCTAGCCCATTGATCGAAAGTTGATTAAAAATTAACACAGTAAACAATGAACGATGAGAAAAAGAGTTAATTTTTAACGAGACTACTAATTTTAGAATGATTTGGTTTTTGGTGAGGATGATCTACAAGATGAAGAGAACATTATCAAAAAATCTTAGATCAACCTCATGTAAGCCCCACATGCCACTGTACATATAGAATGTACAAATAAGATTATATGCGGATCCTTTCTCATTAAACCATTTGGAAAAGTCAGTTTTTATTTGATCCTCCCCCAGTTCTCGATCTCTCTTTTATTTTGGAGTTTTTGCTTTGTTTTGAAGACTTTCATGACTAAAGCTTGTGCCATGTATCCCTTAGTACAACTAGTGCAGATTTTACGGTGTTCGATTCTTACATTTTTTAGATACGTCCTATCATTAAGTTTGTGTCAATATTTTCTTAAAGCAAGTTCAATGGGAACACCTAAATCTAATCGCTTGAATATTTAGATTTAAGAGTGGAGCTTGAATAGTAGAAAAGAAGGGGATAACCCGTAAATTTGAGTCAGTGAGGTAAGACGCCATGGTCATTTTTCGTTTCGCGTTACCATTTACAGTGAATTTGTGAAGTCTACATGAACTAAAGGACCTTGAAAATCTACAAAGATTGTGGATTTTGGTTCTTCAAAACCGACTGAACCTTTTCTCGATATGTATAAATATGTTTGTATAAGAATAATGCTAGAAGTACTCACAGGATGACTACTAAGATGAGGTGGTAAGATCTGCTTGTGTAAAGTTACTTTTTTTACTTTTTCAAGTTTGAAGCAGATCTTGCCACCTCATCATAGGAGTCATCCTATGAGTACTTCTAGCATTATTCTTTGTATAGATAGGAAGGTCCATGCTAATCGAGTGTGACTTTGTACACTCACTTTACAAATGGGTGCCCAAGACCTCCATCATCCACTTGTCCAATGTTATACACTCAGTCCTAACTACCCCCAGCATCCCTGATCATGTAAAACCTCCAGCCGAGAAGATGGGTGGTGTTGGACACCCACTTATAAAGTGAGTTCAAAATTTTACTTTTAAAATGTAAATGTATTTATATGATATCAATAACTTAATGCTAACGAAAATGAAATTTAGAAGTTGAAATTAAGTCGTTAACAACCGTGAATACTTTAGAAGTTGAAATTAAGTCGTTAACAACCGTGAATACTACCAGCTATGTCCGTTGGTTGGCATATGAGACTTGAGTCGCTTAACTTTTCTTTACGTTTCCTATATTATACAAGGAAGCGAATTAGGGTACATCCTAAATCTAATAGGGTTAAAAAAATAAATAGGGCAGAAATACTAACTCTAATCCTATTTTGTTTAGTTAGCGGGTAGGGTTGGTAGGTCAGGTTAATTAGGAGAGGGTTGGGGAGTCCGGCCATGTTTTTGCCCGTCTAATTGTGAATTCATTATATGGGCTCCTAATTAATTACATATCTATTTCAGGGATTTTAGAGGAAAAGCAAATAAATGGCAATGGAGAATGTGGCTGTGGCCCTCTTGGGTCCCTGTGTTGTACATAATCAGGTGCGTCCCACCTAAGGAGATTTCAGGAAATTATCAGCCATCAATATCACGTATACCTTTCTGTGGCCCTCTCCTAATACTTTTATTCTGACTATTTTTAAGAAATGCAATAAATATTACTAGAAATAGAAAGAAATAGAATACAAAAAAATCAGACGGCTATTATCAACTTAAATGGAATCTGTTTTCAGTAGAGGAGGAACTGTGGGTCCCAATAGTACCTAACCAAGAGGATTTTCTTTGGTCGGTGTAAATTTTTTTTTTTGGATATGAAGGAAGGGACCGTGTTAACACCAACTGGTGGCGTCAATAGTGTCGACACCAACAGTTAGTGTCCCAAAACAAGGGTTCATGGCCCACTTCAAGAGATATTTGGTAAAGATGTTTTGAGATCATCTTCACAAAGAAATCAACTCATTATATAATTTCTAATTTGATCTAAAGTTGGCTAGAAGTTGAATATAAATCAATTATAAGAAAATAAACGGTGAGGAATAGATCGAGTCCAACTTTTGATTCGGTTAGAAGTTTTAGAATGGGTTAAGTATTTTTTAGGATGATCTACATGGTGAAGAAAACATCATCACCAAATATCAGTTTTTGGAGTGGGCCATAAGCCCTTTTTTGGGACACTGACTGCATGGTGTCGACACTATTGACACCAACAGTTGATGTCACGCTAGCATAGTCCTTCCCTATTAGGTCGATGTAACTTGTATTAGGGCATCCATAGTTGTGAAGATTGTAGGCTTTAAATATGTATATTTTGTTGCGCATTGAAAGAGAGTTAAAATGCATTTTAGCCTACAAGAGATTCCCATAAGCTAAATTTACACTTCTAGAAATCAGTCTGGAGAATTTTTTAGCTAGGCGAGGAGGCAGGTGATCGATTTACGTGGGCTTGCTAGGCAGGTGAGTGCTTGGTGTTGGGCGGTTTGGAGGGTGCCCGCCCAACACATTTATTTTTCTATTGTTTTAAAAATGCTGGGCAGTGTGGGTGTAGGCGGTGTACAGGTTGTCCGCCCCACATTTTATTTAATTTTTGGGGTTATATGAGGACACGATGGAAATTTTGAAAAATACACAAATTTTTAATGTCAGGCGGTGTCCCCATGGGCCGCCTGAGGCAACTCGCCTGATGTCAGACGGCCCATGGGGACACCACCTAACATTAAAAATTTATTTTTTTAGAAAAAAATTTCCAGATGTGTCCCAATCTCTATTTTTATTGAATTTTTGTAAAACATTTTAGACTGCAACAATGTGCAACTCCTCTGCGTAGGCTAAATTTTGGTAGGCCAAAGTAGATTTTAGCCTACCACCACTGTGGATGACCATATATAGAGGGAGTATTATTTTAGGCCAAAAATGCTATTGGGATATAAACTAAGGTTGTGTTTCATTTCCACTAGTTTCACATAAGTGTATTCCTTTACGGCTAAGGAAACTTATTCTATGAAATTATGTTAGAAAATAACTATTTGTCACATTTTTAAGTCAATGAGCCCGTAGCTTCTTAGTGTTTAAATTGCAAACACATAGTGAAATTTGTATTATTTCCACAAAATTAACCTATTTCCATGAATTCAAGACCAACCAAACACATCCTAAGAGGTGTGATGAGCGTTATAAAATTTGTGAAGCCCACATGGATACAATCCAAGGGTTACTTTTTTCTAATATTTTGTGAGATGTTATTTTTTTCTAATATTTTGTGAGATTATTTTTTTCACCATATAGATCATCTTAAAAGAAAAAATAAGCTCATCTAAATCTTCTAACCCTAAAACAAATTGATTGAAAGTTGATTAAAAATTAATAGTAAGGAATCAACGGCGTGGACTTTCAGTCAATTTTTGATGTGGTTAAAAGTTTTAAAGTAAGTCGATTTTTTATGAAGATGATCTACATAGCGATCAGAGCATCTTCACCAAAAAAATTAACCCTTAGATTTTATCTAAGTTGACCCCACAGGCAAGGGCGGAAC
This sequence comes from Macleaya cordata, assembly GCA_002174775.1. NCBI lineage: Eukaryota > Viridiplantae > Streptophyta > Magnoliopsida > Ranunculales > Papaveraceae > Macleaya > Macleaya cordata. The sequence goes on from MVGT01003003.1 coordinate 162,790, forward strand.
CAAGGATGGGCTTGGGGCTTCAGCCCACCCCTGATTATTTTTAAAATCAAATTTTTTTTTTGGAGAATACATGTAAGTGGTCTCATGTGGGCCATAGCCCGGGTATAAATTTAAAGAATTTTTGTTACTCCCTGTTATTAACCCAATTTTAATTATACTCTCTACTTTTGTACCCAATCCTTGTAGGGATGGCAACGGGGCGGGGCGGGGCGGGGTCGGATTTGCCTCCCCCATCCCCGTCCCCATCACTATTCGGGGCGGGGCGGGGCGGGGATTGTGAATCCCC
>MVGT01003003.1:163794-223487 GCA_002174775.1 Macleaya cordata
GTACCCGCGGGTACCCACGGATCCTAGCGGTACCAGATCCGGAACCACCAATTGAGGTTCCGGAACCGGAACCGAAAGGATCTGGAACCGTCCCGTTGACACCCCTAGCTATAGCCAAGAATTTTGATTTTTTTTAGCATAAATTATTTCTGGGTAATGCTTAAAGCACCTCGGATTGGCACACAAAATCATACTCGGGGTCTAATTTAGGTCTAATTTGGTCTAACGTAGGTCTAATTTGAATAAAATAATCAGAAGTATTAGCAAAGGTGCAAATCTAAGGTACTTGTAGCATGTTCTATTATTTCTTATATAGATGGGTATTTTGCCCGGGGTTAATTAATGAAAAGTCTTTTTTTTTTTTTTTATGTTCACTATAAAAATTATTTTTACAAAAAATTAGTCTATTCTAAAACTTCTAATGACATCAAAAATTTGTTCGAAATTAACGATAAAAGTCCATTGCTTCCTTATTTTCAACAACTTCTTAATGGATTAGACTTTAAAATGTGAATAATTCTTGATAGGGTTAGATTTTAAAATGTGATTAATACAATACATTCATTAACTCTTATTTATATTGAAAAAAATATGATTGATATAGATATTCAAAAAAACGTAAAATTTGTATATTAAACGTGAATTAGACGGGTGCATAATATAGTTCTCTTCTCGTGTTATATGTAATAGGTTGGCTACTGTTTGGCAAGGGTTTTACCAAGATTAATGAATACATAAAATCACCAAAATGCATTTGGGATGGTTTGAGTTTAATGTCTCAAAATTGTATAATTAAGGTATTTTTCAATTTGACCATTTTGTAAAACATAATATCATCCGTATTTGATTTAAATGTGGCCAACGTTTAGCCACATTAGTTGTTTATAAATAACAACTCTCGGTTTATCTGTTGAGCAGAAACGGAGTGGCACTTTCGGAATTTTGCAGCCAAACCAGATGCATTTTCGGAAACCTAAATAGTAAAATAAGCTTTTGTGCCTTTGCCTTGCCTATCGGATCTGCCAAACAGTCTGTAAAATTAGAATAAAGTAATGATAATGTACATCAAAACCTACCGAGAAGAAAGCAATCCTTAAGGTTAACACCGTTAGATGGCCAAAGAGATCGAAGTTAAAGAGAGAAGTATGATTATCAACGGTGTAAATCTAAGGAAAATATACTCCGCAGGAGGACAGTAATCAGTACAGAAAATAAAAAAGAAAGAAAAGAAAAAGAAAAAGGTAATATTTTCCAGCTTGGCCAGCTGTCTCCAACTTCTCCTTTGACTGGAAAGAGACATCAACCCCACCCCCCTTTCTCTCTCCTCTGCAGGAACTAACATGCCGCCTCAGACCTTCCACTGATGCGGGTCCCACTGCCAGTTATATGTACTTCAGTTGAGTTCAGCTTAGCTCGGCTCGACTCGGCTCCACTTATTAGCTTTCAGATCAAGCCTCACGTAAATTGTAAATATAGTGTTCATGAAGGCGCCCTCATTTTTTAGGAGGACACCACGTAGAGTCAACATGATACGAGGCGCTTTGAGTTGACTCTGTCTTTGATTTTCTGTCACGACTCATGAATTGACAACCAATGTCGTTCGCCCCTAATTCCCTTTTTTTCATTTGAAAAAAAAAAAGAAAAAGAAAAAAGAAAAACTGCATGGGTAGTGACCCTGCCAGCCATGACATCTACCTTGGCAGGAGAAGGAGAAGGTGTTAAACTACTAGTCAAATACGCCAATACGTTTCTCAAACAAAAAGAAAAGTTTATATAGTTTAGGTATTATGTTACTAATACTTTGTGGTTTGAATCGATAAAACGTATTAACAAATTCTCTAGTATGTTACTAAGATTTTACTGTTGGACCCATTTCAACCCATTTAGACTATTTTAACCCCATCAGAAAAAGAAAAAAAAAAAAAAAAAGACTTTTTATGTTTTCTGCAATAGCCACAGCAGTCTGGGCGCGTGGAATGGTTCGCTGTTAGTTGAGAATGCGCTACGAGCCGTGGTGGGTCTAGTTGGTCGCCAATCATCATCCACCAATTAGACTCCGTGCATTGCCCTCCTCGAAAATGAGGGCGCCTTGTGAGCACTCTTATTTAAGTATAGCTTGCAATGGACCACCCAAATGCAGTCCATCTTTCCTACTTATTGAACTACCCGGAACCTCAAAAAATGAAAAAACAAGAAAAGAACTGCTTGCAACCGGAACCTGTTAATAATACTTAGTAAAGTCATGTTTGAATAGTAGGAGTGGAAATTATATTCTTGGAATTGTGATTCATGAAGAGGGTTTGTCCTCAATCCTCCCTTAACTATTCCTCCATTTTTTACCATTTATTATAGGTTATTATTGGGTTGGTTCTGATTCCATTGGATATTAAAGTACCTAGAACCGGAACCAGTTCTTCCAAGCAGTTCCGACTATGGTACTATATTTGGAACTGGAGAAGGGATTTTGAAGGAACAATGAGTTTACATTTTGACCTATAGAACCCACAAGGAGATGATCTAAATGATAATTTTAGATGAGCATGTTCTTACTAAGTAGAACATCGTCACAAAAAATCTGCTCATTTTATGGTTGATCGGGTTCTAAGTTTTACAATGAGCTGATTTTGAGTGAAAATAATCTACATAATGAGGAAAACATCCTCACCCAAAATCAACCATTGAATCATCTCCTGTGATCCCGACAAATCTCCGTAAACTCATTTTAAGATTAACAAAGTAAGCAGATCCTTACTTTTTTTCTAAAAACTAGCCCGAGGGTGCGTAACACGCTTTACCAGTCAATTTTTTAAATACATTCTTTTTTTAGTAAATAAAATGTAATATCATAATTATATAAAAATAACCAAAAATTTAAAAAAAAAAAATTTATTAAAATGCCTATTTGTGCACATAACAAGCAATGTTCTTTTTCCTATCAAAAAAACATTGCTCTTTTATTATTTATATCAAAACCAACCAGGTTAATTGAGCTAGGAATGTATGCAATATGAAACAGATGCCACATCCTTTGGTCATTAGTATCCTCGTATCACATTTCCCAAGTATAATAACGTCTACGTGCATACGCAGGGTTTATCTGAAGAGCAAAATCTGAGAGATTCCTACTCCAAAAGCCAAACCTGACTCAGATGTTGTTTACCATAAGCACTGTACAACATTCTGATGACTCACACGTATTGAAATATATTCAACACAAAAAGAAGTTTCAACACCACAAAAAAGCTAAATTTGTTGGTATAAACACGATAATCGAGAATCAAAATCACATTTACATGCCTCTTTAATCTGTGAGGGGTTGCTTTTCAATTCCATGAAAATTTGGACTTACTAAGATTCCAAGAGGTAGACAAAAATTGCATCCCAGGTCTACAGAGGAGAGCTGTATCTTCTCTATGACATTCTTTTCTTATTCTTCTTCTTCTTCTTCTTCTGGTTTATGACATATCATCATGATAAAGATGAAGCCCAAGGCCAAGACGTGCACAAGCACGACGAAACGCCATTGCTTCTGCCTTTTGTACCGGATCTCCATAACTTGTGTCAGCCACGGAGGCAGTCCCAGTCGATTCCCTGTAAATCTGTTTCAAGTTTCCAAGACATCTGAGTCGGATATTTTTAAAGTTTAATCTTGTATTTACTAGAGTTTTAAGTGTTCTGTTACATTACTAGAGTTTTAAGTATTTCTCTATTTTCAATCCTTCGAGACTTGTGTGTGTACACGATCAGTCTTCTTGCTTAAACAAAGTTGTATTATAGTCTAATTTTTTCACAACACAGTTTAGTTTCCTAGGCACTTGAATGAAAAGTTTCAAGTTAGGAGAAAAGGAGAGAGACTCAAACCTTCACTCGAACAAATCTTGATCAAGCTAAGTGGCAAAACAAGTTGAAGAACAAATTCATAGTATATTATTTGCAACAAATTTCATGTTCATCAAAAAAATATTCAAGAAGAAAATGCAATACCAGAACTATGGAATACCCTAAAGCTAAAGATTTGACAATAAGTAAAAAACAGTGTTGATAAACTTCACTGAAGATGGGTGTATTCATACGAGCACTAATGCACTGGATCCCGTCAAAAGATATGCACTTCACTAAAAATCCCCTTAAGGATTAGATCCTAGAGGTGGTACTTGATAGGCAAGAAAGTACCAAAGCACCCTTTCCACCATTAAGTTGACATATCTTTAAAGGATAGAGACGAATATAACGGGGAAGACGTCCTAATGTTGCGTGGGTAGCTATTCTTCTAGAGTATTATGTAGCCAACATTTCCAATTCGAATCAAATAGAAATTTGGAAGATAAACTGAATGCACTTTAAGTTTAATTTCCAGAAGTCAAGAAACAACACAATGAGAAGCATGGCTGCTAAAGCTAAGAAACACAAAATTACAACCGAGCACAATTGACGAATTTGCCCAAATAACATTTAAAATAAAGGAAAATTGATTGTGATTGGTATTTACAATAACTACAAAGACCAATGACAACACCAGTTTGGAGGAGCACTTTGCTACAAGTTGAAAGTTATCACAGTCCAGAAGTAGGCAGAAAATGAATATGGTTGGGGTGGAACAAATTAATTGACAAAAAGCAAAATACAACTAGATATCGAGTTATTGACTAGAATAGAAAAACAAGATTTATCATTTATGTTGCAAACCATAATATTGGGAATAAGGTTTAGAAGATCATGTTATGTTATGTACAAACAAGCAACTATGTACAAACTGCAAATACCATCAGTGTACACGTGAAATATAGTAGATCATTGAGATACTGATAAAGTGGTATGAAGCAACCTTTTGAAGCTTATATCATGAAAAGAGAAAGCAAAATATATATGTTAGTATAAGCATGAACCTCCAAACAGCAAAGACTATCAAGAGTAAAAGATATTCTAATCAATTAGTAGTTGAAAGTTGAAACTGCAAGGAGTACAGAAAAGATTTTGGTATCATTGTCCCAAACTGTTCTATCCACATAAGTTAGACAAGATGGAAAATGACCACATTACTTAACGAATTAGAGAGAATGTGAATAAGAATATAACATGCACATAAGTAGGAACATTTTACTGTCTGTCTTTAATGAAATCCATCACCATTGTCATCTCATAGTTATATATCATAGCTCAGGATGATATCCTGGACAAGTAACAATTTGCATTCCAAAATATCCATGCAAGCATGCAAACCATATATTTTCATTATACATAGAGTGAAAATTACCTCAGCATCAGTCCCATAGAGTGTAACACGATATACAACAGATACAGATTTCCCATCAGCAGAATAAGTGATGTCTCGGACCTCACCAGACCATTCTACAATCACAGAGAATAGAAAACACTTTGAAATTTGCAAAATTTGAAATAGAAGCTTGTATTTGTCGCGAGTAGCGACCTAAGTGAGACAGAAACAAATATTTCTAATCAGACCTGGAGCATGTAAGTTCATAATCCTATTCACAATATGCCTGCAAGAAAAAACGAAAGGTAGATGATGGGTCAGCAAGATCTTAACATACATATTTAAAAGATGTTCTGTCTCTCATAAAGACCACTAACATACGCTCTTCTCATTCCCAATTCCCCAATATTTAATGATTAAACTGAATGCAGCCTACCACTTAACTATGGAAGAAATTCAAGAATCTCAGAAACTTAATGATCAAAAAAGAAGAAGCTAGGAGACACAATGCATGGAAAATAGCAGAAAAACAAAAGCATCGGTTCAGAGTCTAGTGAATGATGAAGGAAGAACCACATAGTTGAAGCATTGGGACTTCATGCCAAAACCTCTTAGGACCTAAACTAATTTCGCTATCATTCACCCATCCTCTCTTTTCTCGTTTTGCAACTTCCTTGCTTCCATCTTTCTACTTCAGCTCCATGGACAAAGTTAACCAAATGTCAAGAAAGAGACGGACGCTTATTTGGCAAAGCACAGAGAAAGATAAATCAAGCTATTTTTTCCTTTTTCGCTCTCTCCCTCTTTCTTCTCTCTTTCTTTCTTTCTTTTCATTTTTTATTTTTTTTAATATCATGACTAGCTTGGGTGGCAATGTTGACTATGGGGTTGCTGCATCTGAGAGATAGGGGACCCATGGATAAGTTTGCTGTTGTTGATCATACCATAAAAGGAAGTGAACAGAGACAACGAAATACAATTTCTACAAATCCAATGGAGCATGAGAACCAGGAGCGCATAGATATTAGGAGATTTTTCTTTAATAATGGGATGCATTAACCTACGGAATATTCTTTTCTTTCGAAGATGTGCTATGATCAGTTGTACAGATGGGGCATGGACTTAAATCACCTTTCATGTATGAGATGTGAAGTTGGACTTTGAAACAATGAGGAATGTTGATAACATGTTGGTTGAATTCGATAGTTATAGCTTTTAACTATTAAATGTTAAGAATGCAGTAGAATAGTGTAGTATACGAGATATAACAGCTATTTGGCACAAATTTAAAGACATCTTCTAACCAAATTTCAAGGCTTTTAAGTCTTTCCTCGTAGAGGCAAATCACTTGATATGCGCCTGAAAGCTTTTAAAAATTGGCAACAGTAAAAAAAGAAATTCCGGAGAGGGAAAAAGAGGGAATAAACTTTCAGCAGCTAAGAATTATGGTAAATTTATGCGTGAAAATTTAGCTTTTATAGTCTAGGTTATTTATCTATGTGACTTTTAGAATCCATGAGAGATGTACTTGACACTCAGTGGTATAGCAATGAAGATCAATTGGCCTAGATGTTTTCGTTGTATATGGCCCACCTCAATGAGCTTAACAAAATATTTTTCGATTAATAATTCACATGAATCAGAAGTGATCGCAAAATTCATCATTCGAAGAATATAGCAAGATTATTGAAAGATTAAGGCCCGTTTGGTTCATGATCCAAAAACTTGTTTTCAAAAACTAAATTACACCTAAACTAGTATACATTTGGTATTACATCCAAAACTGTTTTAGAATTTACAATACAATCATGTAGGATTTTATAAAACAAAAAAATGTTGTTTTCTTTGTTTTCAATGAAATCATTTAGGATTTTATAGTAAAATCAAAAAATAGTTTTGGATGTGATACAAAATGTAGTTAATTTAGGTGTAAATTAGTTCTTAAAAATAAATTTTTTATCGCAAACCACACTGTGTAAAGGCTAGTGGTACAGTTAGCGGGCGGGAAGGCTTCCTTGCTATTTTAGTTAGGTTCAAGTCTGACGGGAATAATATTCTACGACTAGCAACTCATTTATTTTCAAACCGGGTGCATTGCATGAAGAGTCAGTCTGAAAGAGTTTATCTGAGTAAAGTGCAGCGGCCGAGCCCCCCTCATGCTGGATAGTTAAATCGAAATGCCGCTGCCCTAAGGTATTCTTGTTTTGTTAGTATCTAATAGACCTACCCCATTAAAGAACAGAATCATGTTACCAATAACTAAGAATCTCCAACATTATCACCACATGCAAGAGTTTTTATATAATGAAGAATGAAAGATTTTTTTTTTTTGTTTGATAAAGAATTAAAGATTGGATCACTGTTCTCAGATGTATCTCAAAATGTTCTCTCTAGAAAACACCAAATCATACTCCAGTTTGGTTGGATTTTGGCGGTTTAGCTAACATCCTACCGTCACATTTGAGGTTTAAGCACAAATAGCTCAAGAGTCCAGACCTTTTCAAACTTGTATGGGTTTTATGGTGAACCATTCTAGGGTCAGAATCCAAGGACGCCATGGTTTAGCAAAAGCATTAGACAAAAAAATCTGACCCCTAGATTCCAACAATCTGAAGTTGCAGAATATCATAATAACAAGTCTAAAATGAAAAGGGGTTAATCTGAAAAATGTTTTCCGACAAACAAGAAGAAGAACAAAAGTATTCATAAATGCGGCAAAGAAACTGAAATAAAGAGTAATGGGTTAAGAAATTGTGTTACCAGGGAACGTATTTGACTGAAAACCCGTCTTCAGAACGGATTTTGATGAGTGAATCAGGAACTCTTTTGTTGAGTTCTTTGAGAATTTCTGATAATGGCCGACTGATTCCAGAAGTAGGAATATCTGAGACATCTGGTTCTACTTCTGGGATTATCACTCTCTCTTCCCTCTCTTTCTCTTTCTCTTTCTCTTTCTCTTTCTCTTTCTCTTTCTGTTCTTTCTCTTTTGCTGAAACTTTGGCGTAAGAACGAGAAGAGATACAAACGATTGATTTCAGCTGGGATGATGAAGTTGAAGAAGAGAGAGAATAGGGTTTCAGTAAGGATTTCACCAAAGACGCCATTGAATCTCTCTGTCTACTTTCTCTCTCTACTTTTCTCTCTCTTTCTCTCTGAAAATGAAAATTAGAGCGCGAACTACAGACTGACAGGGAGAGGGAAACGACGGACGGTTGCCCTATTTCAAGGGCAGTAATTCAGGTATTTTAGAGAGTAACCCTTACGTGTATATTCAGATTGGACATACACCCTCAATCCTCATTTTGTTGACAATTCTCCTTTGACTTTTGTCTGATGCCATTGACTTGGTGAAATTTAGTTAGATTTAGGCTATGTTTGGCCGCACTGAAATATGCTGGACTGGGTTTTCTCTGACCCATTCTGAGAAAACTCTGAAACTGGTTAACCAAAAAGCTGTTTGTCTGACACTATAACCTTGCGGGGTTTACTTTGCATGTTGTTTGTCTGACACTATATCCTTGCTGGGTTTACTTTGTATGTTGTTTGTCTGATACTGTATCTATCCTGGGTTTACTTTTGTAGACGGGTTTACTTTGAGGTTGATTATTAAAAGTATTGTAATTTCAATATTTAAATATAAGATAATAAAATAGTTAGTCAATACTTTATTTAAATATGGTAATATAGTATTAACATAATCACTTAAATAGTAACTAAATATTCCATAATAAATCAATATGAAACATACAAAGCTCACCTTGATCAAGTAGCAGAGAATAAATCTTATTCTTCCTCTTAGCTTAAGCTTAGCTCCTTCCCCTGATCCAAAACCCAAACATCTTGTTGTAAGAAATAAATTAAGTTGTAGAAAAATAAATGAAGGTGTGAAAAAAAATTAAGAACAGGAAAAAAAAAGAACTGGAAAAAAAATACTGTGAAGTTGCAAAACCCTAGAAATTAAAATACAGAGTTCAAGATGTAGGAAAAATAGAATTAAAGGAAAAAAATGAATAAATCAAGTTGCAAAAAATTAAGTGCAGAAAAAGAAATAAAAAGGAAAATACATTATCAAATTGCAAAACCCTAGAAAATTTCATTGTTAATAAAGTTAAAGAAAAATTTACAACAAATTTTTTTTTTCAGAAACAAATTATAGATATATTTCTCTTTTACCCTAGAAATCCAAAACTGAACCAAATTTTTTTTTCTTTTTCTACCCTAACAATCTAAAGATGAACCTAGTTCAAAGGTGTAGAAATCAACTAAATGTTTTAGATGTGATGAAATATATAGACAATTTGTGACTAAAATAAACAAGGATGGAGAGGGAGAATGGAAAAGGAGAAGGAAGGATAGAGAAATAGGGAAAAAACTAAGAAAAGTGAGAATGAGAGAGGGGGCGAAGGAGATCGAGACAGAGAAAGTGAGAAGGAGATGAAGAAGAGAAGAGATAATAAAAAAAAAAGAGAGAAAAACAGATTTGAGAGCTTACCTGGTTGGAGAACTAAAAGGGAAGTCGAGCTCTCACTTGGGGAAGAAACGAACGCTGTTGGGTTAGATTTGAGAGGGATTTGGGAAAAACACCTATTTGGTGGTTTTCCCTTCCTCCAACTTTTCACGTATAGAGACCCAGGCCGGGTTTCAACTTCCTTAATTTTTTTGGGGAAAGCATACGAGACAAACACTTTTTTTGGGTTTTCTCCATCCGGGTCCGAGATTTCCCGGTAGCCAAACGCGCACTTAAGATGTAAAGGGGGGTTGATATTGACATAAAAAAACAGGCCTGGACACTTATCAAACATGGTCCAATTTGATCTTTTATGGTGAGTCAAAAACAACAACTAAAAAGAATATAAGGGCTTCCACATCTGTAAGATTTTCCGGCTAAATCTTCAGAAAATATTATCCAATAGTCCTATTAAATTTTCTGGCTAAATCTTCAGAAAATGTTACCCAATAGTCCTATTAAATTTTGAAAACTACCCTGCGAGGCTCTCAGCTAAGCTAAATTTGACTCTTTCTATTTTTATCTCCATAGTTTTTAGTCAGACAGGGTGAGGAGGAGTCGTTTGACATCAAACGACCCAACCCCCACCCGTCTGACCATTTTGAGTTTTTTTTAGTTTGAGATTAAATCTCAACCCTTGGATTGTTTTAGGTTTTATAGAAGAATGACACATGCATCATTTATGAAAAGAAAAAAAACTTTTAAAAATGCTAGGCGGCCCCCAAGGACACCGCCTGATATTTTAAAAAAGTTTTTTTTTAAAATGACAGATATGTCCTTATTTAGTTTTTTTTTTTACCAAACATTATTTCGTCCGTTGTATTACTCGAAAATGTAGGCCAACTTTGCTAAGCCAAATTTAACTTTTAGCATTGAATCGATGTGGATGGCCAAAGGGTTATCAAATTTGGTCTAACTCAATAAACAATTGAGTATTTAAAATTTTATTCCAGAAGTTGATATTAACATACAAAAAACGGACAAGGGCACTTGTTAATATATAGTCCAATTTGTTCTTTTGTGTCGACTGAAAAACAATTGAAGATAAGTCCTATGAAAACTTCAAAATTTAGGTTAAGGGATGTACAAGCATTAAAGACGCGACCTACAAAAAAGAGGTAAGTTGTGCTGAAAACTATAAAAATTCAAATTAAAGTACCGCATGTGAAAGATGGAAAACTAAGGGCCCGTTTAGTTCGCGATCTAAAAACTTATTTTCAAAAACTAATTTATACCTAAACTAAATTATATCTTATATCACATCTAAAACTGCATTTTGACTTTACTATAAAATCCTATGTGGTTTCATTGAAAACATATAAACAACATTTTTTTGTTTTACAAAATCTTACATGATTTTAAAATAGTTTTAGATGTAGTACAAAATGTATATTATTATAGGTATAAATTAGATTTTGAAAATAAATTTTTGGATCACGAACCAAATGGGCCCTAAACTACTGCATGTAAAGACGGAAAAAGGAGGGACTCCACTTGCATCAAAATCCAACCCGAATATTCAATGGGTTATAATATGTCAACCCTAACCCGACCCGTTTAATTATCAAGCTAAGTTTGGGTCGAGTTATATGGGTCGGGTTAGGGCTGATTTTGCCAGGTATAATTATTTTGGATTGCAGATCTCTTTTTCACTCTAGTAGTCAGTGGTGAGGGAACATTCTCACCCAATATCATTACTTGGATTAACTTTATATGGGTTTACACAATTAATGTATGAATAATGATCGAGAAAAATAATAACGAGGTATACCATGTATAATCTAAATCCTGGGACACTTTGATAAAATATCTCATTTATTGTTTGTCGTTATCGAATGGTTACACATATCATTGACAAATATTCTGAGTTGTTGTAAATCTGCAGATGATTGCAATTAATAAGGGTCAAGATCTCTATGGCAATTCTCAAATCAGGGTTTTGGTTAGAAACCCTTGCATGGAAAAAAAGGTTAGGATGCATGACATCCAACCTTTTCTTTTGGTTTTAAGGACATAGGGTTAAAAACTACATATGTGGGAAGAGAAATGACTAAAAAGCCCATCCAACAAAAAAATAAGAATAGAAAGAAAGAAAAAGAAGTTTATTCTCTGTCTCCGTCGCCGGATCTGTAACTCTTCTCCGTCACCGTCGCCGGAACTGCAACTCTACCAGTCAACGTCGCTGGAACTGCAACTCTACCAGTTTCCGTCATCAGATCCACAACTCTACCAGTCCACCTACCAGTTTCCGTCGCCAGAACTGCAATTCTACTAGTTTCCGTCATCAGATCCACAACTCTACCAGTCCACCTCTATATCCTTCATCAAACTTCTACTTAATTTTTAAAAAATCAAATCTGCAACTCTTCTCTATTACTGATCTACAGTCTCAATCTCTCACTCTCTCTACACATCATTGACCATTAGTGTTCAAATCTCGATGGAGATAATTTCAATATTGATTAACACAAACTGAAACCCTATAGGAAGAGGGTTTCAGTGCATTGTATTGGTTGGGACACAATAGAGGGTTTCAGTGTTTGTTTACACTCTTTCAACTTCTTAGACCTTGATTAACACGTACTGAAACCTTCTAGCTAGAGGATTTCAGTATTCATACTTATTATACTTCTTAGATATTGATTGAGAGAGTTTCAGTGTACAGTATTAGTTGCAAGGACACTCATTACACACATTGAAACCGTCTTCCTAAAGGGTTTCAGTGTTTATTACTAGAGGGTTTTAGTGTACTGTATTGATGAGAGACACAATTACACATACTGAAATCCTCTTCCTAAAGGATTTCAGTGTTTGTTTAGACTTATTCTACATCTTGGATCTTGATTAACACACACTTAAACCCTGTAGTAAGAGGGTTTTAGTGCACTGTATTGATGAGGGACACAATTACACACTGAAATCCTCTTCCTAAAGGATTTTAATGTTTGTTTAAACTCATTCTACATCATAGACCTTGACTAACATATACTAGTGAGAGAGTTTCAGTGCACTGTATTGGTTGGGACACAATTGTACACACTGAAACCCTCTTCCTATAGAGTTTCAGTGTTTATTTAGACTTATTTTACATCTTAACACATACTGAAACCCTGTAGTGAGAGGATTTCAGTGCACTGTATTGATGAGGGATACAACTTGACTCATTTCACATCTTAGACCTTGATTAAGGGTTTCAGTACACTGTATTGGTTGGCACACTATTGCATATACTAAAACTCCTAGAGGGTTTCACTGTTTTATAAAAGTTGAAACACTATTGAACACACTGAAACTTTGTTTAAAGCATTGAACTCATCAAACAGTGCATAAAACACACTGACACCCTCTTCGAACTGAACCAAAAAAAACGAAGACGAAGAAGAAGAAGAAGAAGACACACTGTATGAAAGATCTGATGCTTCTTAGAGTTTTTAAAAAAGTCAAAGCTTTTGAGTCGAAGCTTTAATGGTGATTTGAGATAAAAACCCAAACCAGAAACTCTAACTGAACATAGATCTAATCTTCTAACCTCCTAAAGCTTCGACTAAGGTGTAGATTCGATAAATAATGGGCAAATTCGACGAAGAACGAGATCCTTTTTCAAATTTGTTCAACTGTTAATCAACACAAAAAAAAATGAAAAGGATAGGGGCAAAAAAAGAAAAGGATAGGGGCAAAAAAAGAAAAAGAAAATAAAATTTGTCCTTTAAACAAAACTACAAGGGTTAAAAATATAAAATATACATGTATGAAGGGTTTAAACCCAACCTAAAAAAGTTGTGGGCTAAAAACAAGAAAGAACATGAAATTGGGCCTTCCTCTTCTCAAATCCATGTACACTATATAGCTCGTTACGCAAACTCTTAATCCTAACAAAAATAAGATGATTTTATTGGCACCTTCAAAATGCTGTTGGCAGGCCATGTTTTGTTGGACTTCGTCAAACAATATTACTCCACAATTACTTTTGGTAGGCCCCAAAGTGGTCAAACAAGTTCTTTCCTTTTCATAAAACTTGACAAGAATTGGTTGATTTACATTTTTGGCAATTTTTAACTAAAATACATACCTTAAAACTGTGTTGTGCCATCAAATTAGATTAGGGGTGACTTGGGTTGGGTCAACCCGACCAAACCGAACCTGACCCGGTATTTGGACAAGCATGGGACCCCTATCTCTATTAGTTGTTTATGTTGGGGGCAGCCATTTGTGTTAAGGGCACCTGGTTAGAGTTTTATTAGGGTTGGGTGCTATTATCTATAAGTATTAGCTAAACCTAACAATAACTCTCCCATTTTGTTTCTTTTCCATTCAACTAGAAGAGAGGAGAAGAGAGGAGAAGAGAGGGGAAGAGGTGGATCGACTGGGAGAGAGGGAGAGCAAGAGAGTGAGAGAACCTCTTGATTGAGAGCCCAAGGTTTTGTGAAGGTGATCAACACAGAAAATCAAGTTGGTTGCAGAGGATCTTCTTCATCTTCTTCTTCTTCCTTTGGGTTTCATCTTCCTTGGTGATTTGAGGCAAGTAGTAACTTGCTCTTTTGGTGTAGACTTAGGTCTTCCACTTTGCTTTGATGAAGTCTTAGTAAATGCTTGCATGAAAGCTAGGTTTATGCTTAGTTTACATAACCTAATCCATGAATGAATGCATAGAAATTGGGTTTTAATGGATAATATATGTTAACTAGATGAATGAAGGCATGTATCCATGTGTGTATGATTTTCATTGGTTAAAGAGCATGAAATCTATGTATATTTAACTTGTATACAATCCCCTAAGGTTGCAGGCCAAAATCCCAAGTTTCCATGGAGTTTTGTTGAAGAACAAAACCCAGAATCGCGAGAAAACCCAGGGTGTATCGATACCCATTTAGGGTGTATCGATACAGCCCCAATCTGAAAGGGTGTATCGATACCCATTTAGGGTGTATCGATACAGCCCCAATCTGAAAGGGTGTATCGATACCCATTTAGGGTGTATCGATACAGCCCCAATCTGAAAGGGTGTATCGATACCCATTTAGGGTGTATCGATACAACCCCAATCTGACAGCATGTATTGATACCCATTTAGGGTGTATTGATACTCCCTCAGCATGTAAGTTAGTATCGATACGCATTGCCTTTTGACCCAAAAATTGGTTTTTGGTAGTTTCTTTTGTGTAATTAGTTCTTGTATGAAGGATATCATGATCATGTTCATGCATGCTAATAATGGATATGTATTTATAAGTGTAAAATGCATAAATGACTTATTGAGAACTATTTCCATGATGATGAGAGATTGTGGACACATAGATAATGTGTAAGATACTTCCATAAGTTTGATGTATGCTTAAATAACTTGTTTGGCACGTGTGCAAACATAGTTAGGTCCTGTATAGGCCTGGTCCTCTCCAAGCGAGGTCTTCGGAATCGCCAAGTGAGGTCTACGGAATCACTTGACACGTAAGTAACGCCGACAGGGTTACCAGTGTTCGGGGGATGGATTTCGAGGCGGTTTCATCAGACTTACGTGGCGCACGGCCAGTGTCTCGATTGAACTACAGGAATGGGTGAAACGTGGGTAGTAACTAGAGAGCACTCTTTGTTACGAAAACTTAATCTTAATCGAAGAACATAAAACACAACAGCCGTGAATCTTGTGCATTGCTTTACATTACTTTATTCGTTATCTTATCGTTGTTAATACACTGAAACTTGTGAAGCATATGGTTGACCCGAATCTAAGCCAAGGGAACTAGTGAACTTGCTGGCTAGGTTTTGACCTAGCACCGTTATTTTTACAGGTCCAAGACAACAGGTGAATCCTCGCTAGAGGCGGTGTTCACGTAGGCAGGATCTAGTCTTCGGAGACTTGCTTAAGTTCCGTGAAGACGTAGGACATCCTTTGCGATTTCTTTCAGTTTAGTTTGGACATTGTTTAGTCCTTTGATGTTTGGGATTATTTAATTATCCATTTGTATGACAGATTATCTTTAAGTTGATAAAGTTTATTTCAGCTTTATTGTACTTGTGTTGTGAATATGAGTGCAAGCTTCTTGTTAGCTTGGTGAACTGCGCTCACCCTAGAGCTACAGGTTGTTAATGGTTCCGCCGGAAATGCCTAGTTCTCATCGAGTAAGGGCTGCAGACCCGAAAGGTGAGGGCGGGGTGTTACAGTTGGTATCAGAGCCTCAGGTTCAAAGTCCTAGAGGGAATTAAGTTGAGTTAGGATGTTTGTGACACTTTAGACACGAGACTAAGGGTGCACTTGATGTTTGCTTGTTGCTTGATGTTTGGCTTGGTTTAGCAATAGGTTTAGTCCGGTTTCTCATCCTCCTTTTCTTGTATCTCAGAATTATGTCTGGGAGGAGAGCTAGAGGTAGAGGTGGTCGGCGAGGAGGTAGAGGTGCACGGGGGAACAATGATGATGTTCCTACCGAAGAGGTGAACGCACCACCTACCGGGGTTCCTCCACCACCACAGCAAGGAGGGATTGGGCAAGGCACGGGGCAGAATCGGACAGGAGGGGTGAACCCTCAGATGCCGGAGTGGGCGGTGTTGCGACAGATGATTGCAGAGTCGGTAGGGGCAGTAGTGGATGCCAGGCTAGATGCACGGTTGGGTGCAAGGGGCCCAGTGGCACCAGCTCCTGTACAAGCACCAGTTCAAGTACCGCAACCGCCAGTGGTACGGGTAGGAGCACCTACTTGGATGGAGTTACATAGACACTTCTTGAGTTTGAAACCACGAACTTTTGGAGGTTCTACAGATCCGTTAGTGGCACATCAGTGGATCAAGGAGATGGAAAAGACCTTTAGGACCTTCGAGTGCCCAGAAGAGTATAAGCAGAGGTTTGCAGCTTTTCAACTTGTAGAAGATGCATTGGATTGGTGGGAGTCTCGTTCCCAGGATCTAGATACTACCACCCTAACTTGGCAGCAGTTTCAGGCGATGTTCTTTGACCAGTATTTTCCTCAGAGTGCACGTATGGCAATGGAAAAAGAGTTTCAAGATTTGAGACAGAAAGACGATCAGACAGTGGTTGAGTTTGAGAGAGAGTTCTCTAGGCTAGCTTTGTATGCACCGGGTCTTATTCCGACTGAGCAGAGTAAGATACAGAAGTTTCTGAGGGGATTGAATCGACAGATCTCTAGGCATATCATCGGGCAGCCTAGTTTTGATACTTTTCCTAAGGTTGTGGAGTGTGCACGACTTCATGATCAGGAGATCCAGGAGGCACGAAGAAAGAGAAGTGAGAAAGCTGAGGCCAAACCAGTAGACAAACGTGATCAAAAGAATGGCCAAGGTCAGCAAGGGAAGAACCGTGATAACCGGGGTTACTGGAAGAGGCAGAAAACCGAAGAAAAGGATACGGGTGCAGTAGTTCCTGCACAGCCTGAAACACTGAGAACTGAAGAGGGCAGTAGGCGTGTAATTAAAGGGCCTTGTTATGCCTGTGGTGAGATAGGACACAGGGCAGCAGATTGTCCGCGCGGTAACGGGGTGCAAGGGGCCAGGCAGAATCAACAGCCGAGGCAGAATGGTCAGGGTCAAGCTCGACCTCAACCAGCACCTAACCAGGAGAGACAGCCGCAGGGACAACCATATGGACAGCATCAAGGTAGAGCCTATGCTGTAGTACCTAGGGATGCGAGAGCGCCAGAGGGAATGGTGGAAGGTACGTTCCTAATTCACTCTCGGCCTGGCCGAATCCTTTTCGATTCTGGAGCATCACATTCCTTCATATCTCGTATGTTTTTAGACACGTTGACACTTAGACCAGAAAAGTGTGATTACCCTTTCTCTGTTATGTCTCCTATGGGGAGGACAGTACCAGTGGAACTAGTTTGCAAGGGTTGTGTTATTAGTTTGGGAAAACTAGATTTCGGCTCAGATCTTTACGTGTTGGGTCTAGAGGGCTTTGATGTTATACTAGGCATGGATTGGCTTGCTGCATACCATGCGAGGTTGGATTGTTACGCGAAAACGGTAACATTTTCCTTTCCAGATGAAACGACATATGTGTTGTCGTTGTCAGTAGGATGTGGTCTTGATAGGACACACCTGTGCTTTGTGGATATGTTGGAGCATTCGGTTGAAGGTAGAGAGCTTGAATCGATGTTTGTGGTGCGCGAATACCGTGATGTATTTGGCGAGGTCCCAGGGTTACCACCTCGCAGAGAGATAGACTTCTGTTTGGAGCTGGTTCCGGGCACAAAATCGATTGCGAAGACACCTTATCGGATGGCTCCAATTGAGATGAAAGAGTTAAAGAACCAGATAGACCAGTTATTGGCTCAGGGTTTTATACGTCGTAGTTCGTCACCTTGGGGTGCACCAGTTCTTTTTGTTAAAAAGAAAGATGGGTCCATGAGACTATGTATAGACTACCGGGAACTGAACAAGGTTACGGTAAGAAATAAGTATCCTTTGCCTAGGATAGATGACCTGTTTGATCAGCTTAGGGGAGCACAGTGGTTCTCTAAGATTGACTTAAGGTCGGGTTATCATCAGCTTAGAGTCCGAGAGCAGGACATACCTAAGACAGCATTTCTGACAAGATATGGGTCTTATGAGTTCTTGGTAATGCCGTTTGGACTTACCAATGCACCAGCAGTGTTTATGGATCTGATGAATCGGATTTTCAGAGACTTCTTGGACCAGTTTGTTATCGTTTTCATTGATGACATCTTAATTTACTCCAAGACACAGGGGGACCATGAGGTTCATTTGCGTAGAGTACTTCAGACTCTACGAGAGCACCAGTTGTATGCAAAGTTCGAGAAGTGCGAATTTTGGCAACAAGAGGTGAAATTCTTAGGACACGTAGTGTCGGGGACGGGAGTGACAGTGGATCCCTCCAAGATTCAGGCTGTACTGGAGTGGCGGCAACCCACCACAGTGACAGAGATTCGAAGTTTCCTAGGTTTGGCTGGGTACTATAGGCGGTTTATCGAAGGATTTTCTAGTATAGCAGGTCCTTTGACGAGACTCACTAAGAAGGACATTCCATTTAAGTGGGATGCTAAGTG
The DNA here is from genome assembly GCA_002174775.1 of Macleaya cordata. Taxonomy (NCBI): domain Eukaryota; kingdom Viridiplantae; phylum Streptophyta; class Magnoliopsida; order Ranunculales; family Papaveraceae; genus Macleaya; species Macleaya cordata. Next base: position 182,531 of record MVGT01003003.1, read on the forward strand.
TGAGCAAGCGTTTCAAGAGCTGAAGGCTAAGTTGACGACAGCCCCAGTTTTGATCATCCCAGAGAGTGGAGCTGGACTTGTGGTGTATACTGATGCGTCGCATCAAGGGCTGGGATGTGTATTGATGCAGGAAGGACGAGTGGTTGCTTATGCATCGAGACAATTGAGGACTCATGAGCATAACTATCCGACTCATGACCTCGAGTTAGCAGCTGTAGTGTTTGCACTCAAGATATGGAGACACTACTTGATAGGTGAAAGATTTGAGCTCTTTTCTGATCATAAGAGTCTCAAATACTTGTTCTCACAGAAGGAGCTGAACATGAGGCAGCGCAGATGGTTGGAACTACTAAAGGATTATGACTTTCAGTTGCAATATCATCCAGGAAAGGCTAACGTAGTGGCAGATGCGTTGAGCAGGCAGCCTAGGGGTATAGTGGCCTCTATGATGGTCCAGCAGTGGCGATTGTTGGAGGTAGCATCGGAGTATGACTTTGATTTGGCAACCCGCGAGCAGAGACAGCTGTTGTTGGGTAGTGTGGTTATTCAACCTACTCTAGTAAGCAGAATCATTGGTGAGCAAGGAAACGACCAATGGTGCCGTGACAGAGTTGCAGGAGTTCAACAGGGAGAGATCACGGACATGACCATAGGAGTAGACGGCGGCTTGAGATTCAAGGGTCGCTTGTGTGTTCCAGAGAAATCTGAACTGAGGAAGAACATTTTGAACGAGGCACATCGTAGTAAGTATACTATACATCCTGGAGAGAACAAGATGTATCGGGATCTCAAACGACATTTCTGGTGGTCAGGAATGAAACGCAGTGTTGCAGAGTTCGTGCGTACATGCTTTACTTGTCAGCAGGTAAAGGCAGAACATCGGAAACCAGCGGGTACTTTGCAGTCCTTAGATATACCCGAGTGGAAGTGGGAGAACATATCTATGGATTTTATCGATGGATTACCCAAGACTAGAAAGGGGAATGACTCCATTTGGGTGATCGTGGATAGACTGACTAAGTGCGCACACTTCGTGCCAGTCAAGAAGACATTCACAGCAGAACAGTTGGCTACATTGTATGTGAAAGAGATTGTTCGATATCACGGAGTACCAGTCTCAGTGGTGTCAGATAGGGATACTTCTTTTACCTCGAAGTATTGGAGAGCTTTTCAGGAAGCTATGGGAACGCAGCTTGACTTTAGCACGGCTTTTCATCCACAAACGGACGGACAGACGGAGAGAGTTAACCAAGTGCTGGAAGACATGCTCCGTTGTATAGTTCTAGACTTTAAGGGTAATTGGGAAGATTCATTACCACTTGTTGAGTTTGCCTACAACAACAGTTACCAAACCAGCATAGGGATGGCACCGTTTGAAGCATTGTATGGCAGGCCTTGTAGATCTCCAGTATGTTGGGCAGAAGTCGGAGAGTCAAAACTTCCAAGAGCGGAAACAGTACAACAGACTACAGAGAAGATAGCCTTAATCAGAGAGCGTATGCGAGCAGCTCAGAGTCGTCAGAAGAGCTATGCCGATCAGAGGCGTAGGGAACTTGAGTTTGAGGTAGGTGATCAAGTGTTACTGAAGGTATCACCGATGAAGGGTGTTCTTCGATTCGGTAAGAAAGGAAAGTTATCACCACGTTTTGTTGGACCTTTTCCTATCCTAGAGAGAGTAGGGAAAGTGGCTTACCGGTTAGCTTTGCCAGATCAGTTAGCGGGAGTTCATGATGTCTTCCATGTGTCTATGCTTCGGAAACATCTCAGGGATGAGGACCGCCCAGCAGTGGTCGATTTCCACGAGTTAGAGTTGCAGCCAGGAGCAACCTATGTAGAGAAGCCTTATAGGATTCTTGACTACAAGGAGCAGAAGCTAAGGTCGAGATCAATACCTTGGGTGAAGGTGCAGTGGCATCATCATGATGAGCGCGAGGCCACGTGGGAAAGAGAAGAGGAGATGCGCGCGAGTTACCCGGATCTTTTTGTTGAGGTATGTGCGATTTCAAGGACGAAATCCTCTTTTAGGGGGGTAGATTGTAATACCCCTATCTCTATTAGTTGTTTATGCTGAGGGCAGCCATTTGTGTTAAGGGCACCTGATTAGAGTTTTATTAGGGTTGGGTGCTATTATCTATAAGTATTAGCTAAACCTAACAATAACTCCCCCATTTTGTTTCTTTTCCATTCAACTAGAAGAGAGGAGAAGAGAGGGGAAGAGGTGGATCGGCTGGGAGAGAGGGAGAGCAAGAGAGTGAGAGAACCTCTTGATTGAGAGCCCAAGGTTTTGTGAAGGTGATCAACACAGAAAATCAAGTTGGTTGCAGAGGATCTTCTTCATCTTCTTCTTCTTCCTTTGGGTTTCATCTTCCTTGGTGATTTGAGGCAAGTAGTAACTTGCTCTTTTGGTGTAGACTTAGGTCTTCCACTTTGCTTTGATGAAGTCTTAGTAAATGCTTGCATGAAAGCTAGGTTTATGCTTAGTTTACATAACCTAATCCATGAATGAATGCATAGAAATTGGGTTTTAATGGATAATATATGTTAACTAGATGAATGAAGGCATGTATCCATGTGTGTATGATTTTCATTGGTTAAAGAGCATGAAATCTATGTATATTTAACTTGTATACAATCCCCTAAGGTTGCAGGCCAAAATCCCAAGTTTCCATGGAGTTTTGTTGAAGAACAAAACCCAGAATCGCGAGAAAACCCAGGGTGTATCGATACCCATTTAGGGTGTATCGATACAGCCCCAATCTGAAAGGGTGTATCGATACCCATTTAGGGTGTATCGATACAGCCCCAATCTGACAGCATGTATTGATACCCATTTAGGGTGTATTGATACTCCCTCAGCATGTAAGTTAGTATCGATACGCATTGCCTTTTGACCCTAAAATTGGTTTTTGGTAGTTTCTTTTGTGTAATTAGTTCTTGTATGAAGGATATTATGATCATGTTCATGCATGCTAATAATGGATATGTATTTATAAGTGTAAAATGCATAAATGACTTATTGAGAACTATTTCCATGATGATGAGAAATTGTGGACACATAGATAATGTGTAAGATACTTCCATAAGTTTGATGTATGCTTAAATAACTTGTTTGGCACGTGTGCAAACATAGTTAGGTCCTGTATAGGCCTGGTCCTCTCCAAGCGAGGTCTTCGGAATCGCCAAGTGAGGTCTACGGAATCACTTGACACGTAAGTAACGCCGACAGGGTTACCAGTGTTCGGGGGATGGATTTCGAGGCGGTTTCATCAGACTTACGTGGCGCACGGCCAGTGTCTCGATTGAACTACAGGAATGGGTGAAACGTGGGTAGTAACTAGAGAGCACTCTTTGTTACGAAAACTTAATCTTAATCGAAGAACATAAAACACAACAGCCGTGAATCTTGTGCATTGCTTTACATTACTTTATTCGTTATCTTATCGTTGTTAATACACTGAAACTTGTGAAGCATATGGTTGACCCGAATCTAAGCCAAGGGAACTAGTGAACTTGCTGGCTAGGTTTTGACCTAGCACCGTTATTTTTACAGGTCCAAGACAACAGGTGAATCCTCGCTAGAGGCGGTGTTCACGTAGGCAGGATCTAGTCTTCGGAGACTTGCTTAAGTTCCGTGAAGACGTAGGACATCCTTTGCGATTTCTTTCAGTTTAGTTTGGACATTGTTTAGTCCTTTGATGTTTGGGATTATTTAATTATCCATTTGTATGACAGATTATCTTTAAGTTGATAAAGTTTATTTCAGCTTTATTGTACTTGTGTTGTGAATATGAGTGCAAGCTTCTTGTTAGCTTGGTGAACTGCGCTCACCGTAGAGCTACAGGTTGTTAATGGTTCCGCCGGAAATGCCTAGTTCTCATTGAGTAAGGGCTGCAGACCCGAAAGGTGAGGGCGGGGTGTTACATATGGATATTATTTTGCCAACCCAAAGTTAAATTTGGGCAAGCATGGGCAAAGATAATTGTCAATCCAGACAACCCGCCCAACCCGAGAAACTTATATATATGGATAAATATATAAAAATTTTAATTAATTTCTAACATGTGTCTATCAAAATAAAAAATTCTAACATGTGAAAAATATTATTAAAGATAGAAATAGATAAATGTATTAAATTACTAATATAGGGTGGAAGTATTAAGACTAAAAAAAAAATAAAAAATTTCCTCGTGTCTCGTTTTATGTAAAGTCAAAAAGATTTTTATTACTTAATAAATAAAACTCGAAAGATCTTAAAACCATCTTTAATTTATTTACGTGAGCAGATCGATTGTTAGCTTGTTTATCTTTTGAAACCATGAAGCATATTTTTTTAATTAAACTTGTTATTATTTTTTGCATTAATAAGCTCATCTAATCACCTAAATTTATTGAAACTTGGGCAACCCGAAGAACCCGAGAAATTAATACCGGCCATGCGTGGGTAGACCCCTTACGGATTTTGTGGGTTCTATGGGCATACTGGGTACACTGAGGTATAGTGTGGGCGTGGCATGTCCAAGGCCTTTAACCCGCCCGAGTCCCACCCCTAAATTAGATAAATTAAAATAGATTTTCATTGCCAATACATTAATCCTTAAAAATCGACCAAAAAAGCTTACCTAGGATTGACAATCTTCTTGTTCTTCTTGTTTCTTTCTCTCTCCGGACTCTAGAGCCTCCAAATCTAGAAGAACATAACCACTGAATTGATTTTAGAGGGATTTAGGGTCGGTCAAAATATTTTGACCAAACTTAAGGAGTGCTAACAAGAAAGAAATGAGGCGTGCCACCAACAACATACGATTTTTTTGGGGCGACCTCACTCAGGGCCTGCCAACAAGTTTTTGGTAGGCGCCTATAAAATCACTCCAAAACCCAAACAAATGGCTAATAATTGGCGATAATCCAGATTCCAGAAAGCCCATACGCTCTCTCTCTAAACATTCAGATGCCGCTACTCTCATTTGAATTCAACGTTTCAATTTAACTCCACACCAAGAGAGAGAAAGGGAAAGAGAAAGAGAGTTCATTGTTTCCGAGCTCGACAGAAACCCTAGTAATCTCGAAAGATGATCCTCAGAACTCCACCTACTAGAAAACGCAGGGCAGATTCCAGCCCTTCTGCTGCGGCTGCTGATTTCTCTCACGAGCCACGTCCTCTCGTGATCTATGAAGATCCTCCCTTGCCTGAATCTTCTTATGATCCCTCCTCCGAACAGATGCTATGCACTTATCAATGTCGTCAAATGGTAATAGCCCCTTTATTTTTCTCTTTCATTGATACAATTCATCCTTATCTAAATTCACCCATTTTTCTCTCTCTCTCTCTCTCTCTCTCTCTCTCTCTCTCTAGAGGTGGGAAATCACTGTTTTCAAATTATTTTATCCCAAACTTATCCGGTCTTAAATTATGTAATTCCGATTCGGTTTTATTGATTTTCATGGAGGACGAGAATACTAACTTTGAGTTTGCCCTAATTTTCATTTAGTTAAGTTTGTAAATATTTCGAGAAACTTTATTTCAATATGGAGTTCTCTATAAAACATTTGTGGATTTAGATACTGTTGGTGGATTAATGCCAAAATGCAAAACATTGTGTTTGAACAAGCACGATGAAAAAACATTCACAAGTCATAACTATGAAGTAATATAATGCAAGAAGAGAAGCCCAAAGCCACTGAAAATCTGAAATAGTGAAATCTCTAGAGGGAGGATTTGAAATTAGGACCCTGTTGGGTAGAGCTGTAAACCATTTGTGCTACAATTGTTTTAACATCATATCATGACGTGTTAGCATCATAAACTACATATACATCTACTTCATAGTTCAATCATCCTGTTGCATGATAGGAGGAAAAAAAGCCCCTCCTTTTGCCTTGTTAACGTCCTTAGCTAGATTCTGTTTTCTTTTTTAACATCGTAATGTTAATATTTTGCACAGGTTAGTTATTATCTATTCTCTAATATGTTGTTAGACATTGAAGCTTTAAACACATTGCCTATTTTGCTTTTTGTGTGCATTACTTAGTCCTTCACTTGGTCTACAAATGCTAGAAACATCCAATTGCCTTATTTTGTTTGCTGAGGAAGTTTTCTGGTCATTTTATTGTAGGTTAAATCGGAGTTTCTGGATGCTTTGGACAGTGCAGAAAAGCAAGTACATGATTATCAAGCTAGATCAGAGGCACTTAAAGATGATCTTTGCAAGTCTGGTGGGTTAACAAAAGTTAGATAGTTCCACATTGTTGCTTAACCTCATTCGTTATTCGAATCATACACAATATTTGCATCCCTTAGTGAATTTCTCTATAATTATTTTTATTTAGTAGCAATGCTTTGACGGGTTAACATGTCATTGTCTTTTCATTTGATTTCATTAATCATTACTGCTTTTAATGTTTAATTTGTCGTGATATGTATGTCTGGCTATCTTTTGGCTCTCAGTATCAAATACCTATACAACATGTATTGATGCTACTTTTTTTTTATACTCTAAATGGTTGTTTTCTTTCTTATTTATCACTTTTTTTTTAAAGTCTAATGCTTATTTCATAATCTTTTAGATTTTCCCACAATATGTCTATGTCCACAAATCTTACAATAATTCCTTCACTGGTTAAAATTCTTCAAAAAAAAATTATTTCTATTTCCAGTTTGTCTGAAATTGAAATCCCAATTAAAATCTAAGACCATGGTTGGGATTGATGATTCAAATCCATCATCGATGCGTAATGAGTATGAATAAACAAATTTATGTCTTTTCCACTTCATATTTTGGAGTGTAATGGTAATATGATATATATGAAGTATTACAGCTTTCTGAGCAATTGACATTTTGCTTTATTCTATTTCTTCATTTTGGTTTCATTATACTGTGGTGTGGTAAATGCCTAAAGAATGTCAAAATGTAATGTCTCACCGACTCAGTTCTATCTGTTACAGAAGCGGAGAGGAAAAAGTTTCGAGATAAATTCTGTTACGTAGAGCAAGAACTTGCTGCTGCAAAAGGGCGTGAAAAGGCCTTGCAAGAGCAGCTAATGAAAGAAGTCACTGATTCTCAAGCAAGAATTCAAAAACAAATAAAATCATACAGTGAACTTGAGGTATTATATTTTTATTTTCTTACTATTAACATGATATTGTCAGCATATAGTTTGTCAAACCTTTTGGTTGCTTAGGGAAAGTGCCATGGGAAACTCTTATTTAGGTTGTTTGGGGTAGGAGTTTAAGGGTTTGAGGGAGGGCAAGTGCCATGGGAAATCAGGGCTGGAGTAGATGTGCAATTTCCATGTGCGAAGAGTGGATTCCCAATATGTTTCTTTAAAGTGCTTCCAATTTTAATACCCATCCCATCCCTTAGTTATTTGCTTGAATGGAAATAACCAGGACTCACAATTTTCTCTTTCTAAATGATAAAAACCGTTGACACCCATCCGAAAAGTGTTGCTGCACCTCTTACTAGAATTACTGATGATACAATTGAGAAACTTGTTTTTGTGCTTTTCCATTAGGCACCTAAGATTTAATTTTTTCCACCAAATAATTACTAATCCCCTTCACTCGAATTAGATTGAAACATTCTAACTTCAAGTCTCCTCCTTTGGTTCATCAAATGAAGTGGAAGCTTTTTCAACATTACTATTAATGCATGAAGTCACTTCAGGAAAGCCATCCATTTTAACTTTGCTCGCCTTTCATTGTTTGTATGAAGCACTTGACTTGCTTTCCCTACATATTCAAATCCCTCCCACTTGCCCGCCACCATGTCTACATAACTGGGAACTTCTAAATGCATTTTTTAAAATCGGACTGAGGATATGCTAGTATTTTTTTGGAAGAAGCCCTGATCCATTTCCATAGAGGAAGCTTTAGATTATGAATTCTTTAATGAAAATTCGTAGAAGCCATTTAATCAGAATTTGTGTGAGGAGTCCTATAATAATATGGTAAGATTCAAGTTCATTAAAAAGCATAAGAATCGTGCCTAAGATTGAAACCTTTGGGTTATGATTTGAGCTGAATTGTATGATTCAAGTTTCAAATTGGACCATTCTTAAAACACAAATTGGAAAAGCTTATAAGTATAACTAGCATATTTACCTACACTAAACTAGTCTCATTCCACGATGAAAGGCTTAAAGGACTAATGATAGATTTTCTTGTGTTTTCAAGATTATATCTACTAGTATAATGGCGCCTAGGTGACTCTTACCGTACATCACCCATATATCTTCAAAGCTAGTTCTCTAATCTGCACTACTATATAAAAGGAGGTGGGATTCAAGTCTGTTCTTTTGGTCTAAACTTTTTCATCTAAAAACTATCCTTAACTTATGAAAAGTTATATTATTTAGAGTATTTTGGTCATATACTCCAAGAAACAGTTTCTTTAATTTTTTTTGTTTTTTGTTTTTCAAGCAACCAGCTACTACTTTTCTAACTGTTCCTACACTTCCTAACTCGCATTTGAAATAGTAAGTTGGATCGCAAACACACTTTCATGTATTAGCTGTCCTAATTATAGTCTCTTCTGCACATGCTGTCCTGCAAGTCGTTATATATCGGATACCTGGATAATTGGATAAGTACATTTCTGGTTTGTAGGGAATGCTATTTTTTTCTTTTTCTATTGTCCTACTGTTCTCTTGTAATTTTCTTTGTTACTGTTCATGGAAAAGATGTATGTAGGCTATATCGATCAATCAATGAGATTTATCCAAAGATTCTTTATTTTTGTTTGTATTTATTTTTTATATGTAAGATAAGTCATTGTGATATTGCCACTCTCATTACAAAGTAAGGCTGTAGGAGTGAAGCTCTTGGATTTGCTCCTTGGTCTTTATTGTAGAGTTGGACGCTCTGCAACTCTTCTTTTAATTTGCTCAACTGTTATTTTGTTGCTTCAATGCATTTATTTAAGTGATGTTACGTCATATGAAATATTATTTTTATACATTTTAAATCTAGGTAAAGCACCAAAAAGAAGTTAACCTTCGCAAGAATGCCGAGTCTTCAGCAGCTTCAGCTAAAGAGAAAGCAAGTATACTTGAGGACAAACTTAGCCATCTGTCTGAAAGCATTGAAAGGGAAAAAAGTCGTCTTCACAGTGAGCTCTCACAGTTAAAAAAAGAGTCAAAGCTTTCTGTTTCTAGAATAAGTGCAGATGTGAGTAACTGGATTTTTTTTAATTTTTAACTGGACATGTTTGTTATGTTCAATAAGCTTTTGTTTTAATTATTTATTGTTATTAACTGAAAATTACCTTGTTTTAGCTTGAAAAAATGACTTGCAGAGCTAGTAATGCAGAGAAAGAATCAGAGCTACTAAAGAAGCAGCTGGAAGATCTCCGAAAACAGCTAAATGAGGTCATTTACGTTTCTTTCTTAAATGCGTATATAGAAGTTAGTGGCTTAGTGCATCGACTTCTATTGTTTGCTTTCATTTGATCATATTAGTTTTTGACTCTATTTGGTTTTCTTTATGTTAGTTCAATTCTAAATCTAGAAATTATTTCACTTTCAAATTGGGCTGAGCAAACATAAAACAAAGAAAAAAGTGAGTTTGGGTTTCATGGCCTGATAATCTAGGTTTCTTCTTCAGGTCTACACCAGCCCCCACGGTTGGGGCACTTGGTCACCAATCTAGACTAAATAAATCATATGCCGACTCTGGACTCCTCACAACAACCAAAGCTATTATATAGGGAGCTTTCACGAAAACATTTTTATAAGTAATGTTTAAATCAACATGATCAATTGGTAATTTAATTCATCCATGTAGATAATTTAAATACTCTGCCACCTGTTGGGTTGGGCCACAAACTTAACTTGATAAATTCAGAAAAATCTATATATTCAAATAAATTTTTTTATTTGGAAAGAATTATCATCCAATTATGTAGTCAGTATTTCAGGTTATAAGGTCAAGATTGTTTGAAGAATGGTGTTCAATTTTGACATTGAGTTAGATTTTGGTTTGCCTGGAAGTGGAAATATTTCAAACAGTAAAGTATGATGATGTCAGTAGAAAGAATGAAAAATATTGTGAAAATTATATTTATTGGGGAAAGTTTTTTTAAACATTTAGGAAGTTAAATGGAGGAAATGCACTTGTAATTCATCAAACTACAACAAGAAGTATGAAGTTTAAATATGTAGAATGTACCTGTTTTTTTACAGACTCAAGTTTCAAGGGATTGACAGCCAAAACATTTATTTTTGATAAGCACAGCCCAAGCATTTATTAATTAAATGATTGTAAGTTTATAATAATGTTTGATGCACGTCATAAAAATCTCAACACAAAGAAAAAAGATTTCGTATGGTATATGATGCTAATGTCATGACCACAAACCTTTTGCTCCCAGGTCTTCTTTAGGTTAGAGCTTTGATTGAACTGTTACCTATTTAATCGTAATAAGCCACAACATGATGCTATGCTATTGTGGTAATTGTAATTCATATTATTTTGGATGAACACCTATTAAAATTCCCGTCAGTGTGTACTTCATATACTCAAAAGTCAAAATTTTTGCTGTTCTCCATCATTAATAACATTTTTAATGTTCTTATCATAAATTAAGAAATCCATTGTGTTCAAAACACTGGTTTTCTGTTCTTCATCATTAATAATATTTTCCAATGGCTTATCAAAAGTAAAAAATCCAATGTGCACAATGGGAACCATGATATGCATTTTTAGTGCAAACTTAACCTGAAAGCTGTAGTAATAGGTGCAGCATAATCTAAAATATCTTCCAAAAGGAGAGGAAAAATCTGGCATTTCAATCCAAGTCCTAACATCATTCACTAATAATATGACCAGTATGAATTCTTGAGCTCCCCTTCCTAAATGACATGACTATCTTTTGCTGCTACTTGGATACTTGCGCCTTAAAGGAATATAAGATGATGTGGAGGAATTCTCAACACCATGACCATTCCCATGGACAGTCAAGTCGACAGTGATATTGTTGAATGGCTTTTAACCATGTCTGTGTTGTGACTCTAACAAGAGTTATGTTCTCATTTTCCTGCATCACCAATCCATACCTCCGATAATAGTATGTTTGCTTTTTAGTTCTTACTTGGTTGTGCTTTCAAACTTGGACCTGCATGGTGGTGCTAGTCCGGGTGGCAGGTTAGGACATGCATAGTGTGCTAGTTCTGTGTCTAGCTCAAATCATACGGTTTTGAGGTTTTAAACTTGAAATAATGAATATTTGGTCCTTGGCTTTTCATAGATATCCATTGTCAAACTAAAACTTGTGTGAGCGGAAAACACTGGAAGTCCTTTAAGCTGATTAGGTTTCTTAATGTGCACAGCTTTTACAGTTTTTTTTATCAGTGCATATATATGCTGTATGAAGCACAACCTTCAGCATTTAAATATTTCAATTACTTTCTTTATCAGTGCCTGCATCAGAAGAGTGAAGCAGAGAAGAAACTGTTAAGTCTCAACTCTGTATCTCAAGAAGTTACTCCCACAGAGACTGGTATTTTGGTGAAGCATTTGCAAGAAGAGCTTAGGAACTATGTAAGTTAAGCATTCTTTTGCATTATGACCTTGAATTTGTTGATTCGTTGTACCTTACTATGCATTGTTATGTAGCATCAACCATCTTCTTATTGCAATGAGTTGATAATCTATGGTTCCTCTTGAGCTTCACCATGATGTTGTCCTTAGTATCTTTCTTTGCAATGTGGTTTTGTGTTAGTCTAGGATTACCCATCAGTACATATTGCACAGGGTAGGAGATCATCTTTACTTTTCCTGAAGTTTTTTATTTTTATTCTTTTATTGTTGGTAAGAAATTCTACACATGGTCGAAGTGCATTTGTAGTTTCTCTCTTTTGGTAACCTGACTGAGATGCCCTACGAAGTTAGAATGGGTTGGAATGACATAATGGGAAACCATGTGTCAATAAGGTTAAATCCTTTTGATTGGCACTATAAAAAGCAAATATTTAGACCATTTTCCTACATCATTTTCACTTAAATTAGGGTTTTTTACAATTATATAGTCTCCTTACAGACACATGTCTTGGCCAAGACAGCAAGATTTTTAATCATGTTTCTGCCTGGGAGTCATTCTCCTTCCAATCTATTTCAAATTTCAAGATTTGATAAAGATTATTTATTATCTGCACTTCCATCATCTTCTCTGTTATTTTTAACAAATGAAGTGTATGATTTCTTGCTTTAACTTCTGAATTAGGTGCATGCAATTCAAATGCACTAATTATTTCAGGTAGAGTATTAAAGTTTGAGAGGACCGAGGAGAAGGAGACTTTCTTAAATCGTTGGATGCAATAACATGGAATCACATTGGAATATATATAGATTCAAGATGCCTATTGTAAATAGAAACTAACCCTAATATAGAAGCTTATTTTAATCAAAGATCATCCTAGCAATTCCATCCTAAGTCTAATATAATCCAACTCATATTCATTGTATTCAATAACATGGTAGCCAAGATATGTTAAGATAACACATATCTCTTAAGGTGATGATACAGTGTATCTCACCACAACTTATTCTAACATATCCTTGAAGAAATGTTTAAAATCATCACCATCTAATTTGTATTATGGTGTCATTGGTTAGATAAAAGCTACGATTAAATATTTTTTGCAAGTTACAAAGCTAGTTATGTATTTGAGAAGATAACCTTTTTTTTTAAGAGGTTCTCTTCCCAAGTGATAAAAAAAATACTCTCTTCCTACGTACACGAGTTTGAGGAACTACTTATGTTTGGTATTATGAAAAACTTTTAAGAATATTTTTTAACATAACTGTGCAAGTATTTGCTTGATTTGCTTTCATTTTCTTCTAGGAGTCTGAAGTGCAAGAAGCCAGGAAGTTGAAATCCTCTCATGAAAACAGTGAATTATTGAAAGAGAAATTATTGGAAGAAAAGGGTCGTAGAGAGAGGGCAGAATCGGAGTTACTTAAACTACAAGAGGTCCAGCTTGACGTTAGAAAGTTGGAGGATGAACTGATGTCGTGGAAGTCAATGACCAATGACATTCCTGGTGTCTCATGTTCTGATGATATACCCATTAAGTTTGCGGGCTTGCAAAAGTATGTGCTTAATCTTTGTTACACCTCTTATTACTTTATACATCAGCTTTGAAACCCTAATTTTACTTGCAACTTCACCACATGGCTCTCCAGTAGTCCGAACCACATTCCTACTTGAGGAAGGCCTTGAGGCCTATACCTAGCAATCTAGCATATATCATTTCTATTTGTTATCATTTGAGTTATCCTACTATATATATTTATATATATATATAAATAAATAAATTGGAGGCTTATTCCTCGTGCCTCGTGAGGCCTCCAAGGCCTCTGCTTCTTAATCAAAACTCTGTCCAAGGTCTGAGCACCATCGGTTGAAGCTTCACACCTCTCAAGAGAAGCCACTAACAGCCACTGAATACAAAGCAGAACTCTTAATTAACTTCATGAAATAAGAGTATGCCCTACAGTCCGAGTATTCTTAGAGGGCTAGAGAACACCTTCAATGCGTCCCTGAAATGTATGACTAAAACATTAAACAGAGACTAGCCTGATTTCCAATTATTAATTGATTAGAATCTACTAATTCAATTCACATCAATTTCCAAATGACAAAACTTAAAAATTACAATTAGAATAGTATTTAATGAGCTTGTGAAGTGTCTTTGGTGCAAAGACATTTGCATATTAGCATATACTCTGATTTCTTTACTCAATGGTTTATAATTAAGTGCTGAATTGACCGACAGCATATGAGTAGTTTGAGTTCCAATATTCTACATACAACCTATTTGATAAGATAAACTATGTAGTAGAAGTCCAACCCAATCTTCCTTTCTTCAGTGCACCAGAGACAACTTTGTTGTGTCGACTTTTTTCTACTTGAGTTTTTGTTTATCTTTGGTGTATCCTTGGTTTTTTTTAACTTTTCCTTTAGTTTTTGCAAGAAAATCTTATATCTCATTTTGAGTGCTTTCTCAGAAAATTTGAAGTTTTTCTGTTCGATTTCTTTTCTTTTTCAAATATTTTTTTAATAAAAAATTCTGTCAAAATCCTTTTTGGGTTAGTTTCTTAAAAAGATTAAAAAACAACAAGAGAAGAAACCCAAACATAAAAAAAAAACATTTCTTTTTGGGGGTTTTGCTATAGAATTTCCTGTTTGTTTTCTTGTATTTTTTTTCTTTTCTTTTCATGAATATTTTTGAACAAAAAAGTATGATCCCAAGCTGCTTAACTCGAGGAACCTGAGTTCTCTTTGGTTACCTACGGGCTCAGGCTCCGGCCTTACATTTGAAGCTAACCCAACCCAACCCAACCCGCCCGAGTTGCGCTCTTAGTTTCTGCTACGTGTGGATGTGAAGGGAGATTTCAAATTTTTCTTGGACCTAAATGTCAGGGAAGTTATTTCATGATACAAAAAATTTATCCTTGCATGAATACATACTTGTACATATTAATGAATTATGTGTGTATGTACATATCTGTAGTGGGTTATGGGTATACCGTGACATATATATGTTTGTGGGTAATCTGGGGATAGTTGGATAGGTGGGAAGCTAGCTTCCCTTTTCTGCAATGCAGCTATTACTGATTTGCTTGCATATGGCATATGGGAGCTCATCTCCCGTTTGCAGAAGTTGATTTTATTGTTTGATGGTATTGACCTTTTATTTTTGTTGTAGAGAGGTGATTGAAAACATGACGAAGGTTGGTGAAGTAAGTGCACGTCTGAAGCAGATGGAGGTAGCTTTGGAAGTAGCAGAACTTGGTAAACAACATGCTGAATCTGAGGCTGCCTTGGCCAAAGAGAAGGCAGAAGAATCAATATCAGAAGTTAAACGGCTTGAATTGATGGTAAGCATTAGACTTAGCAGCGTTCAGTTATATTATTTTCCGCTTTAAATAATACTGTATCCATGATAGGTACTAGATTTTGGTTTTGTCTTCTGCGTTCGACTTTCGTAGTCACTAGTCACAAGATTCACAAACTAGTTTTAACAGGTAATGTATTTTCCTTTTTGGAACTGTTGATTATTGACTGTGACCAAATGTATGCAATTGCATCTCACCTCCACTTGAAGAGGAATTCTGCCCGTAGAATTGGATTTAGTATGTTTTAAGGCAGTAACGGAACCAACTGTCCCTACCATAAAATAAGTGGACCTGGCGCTATTCACAAGGAATAGATTCTACTTCTGAATATAACATGCCAGCAGATGTGCACCGCTCACCATCATGGACAAAAAATCTTGTGTCTGGACAGGTAGATATTTTGCAGTACTGCAATTAGGACCCTAGGTTTGATTGCAATCCAAAAGTAGAACATGCTATTCTGAGCAATTGTTTGGTGTTCCAACAGCATCCCTTGTGTTTGCGTCCTGAAGTAGTTATACGTGGTATAGGAGTGATTATCATCAGTAACTTCTTTTTTTTTTCACTCTCCTGGATTTAGGTTTTATAAAATAATCAAAATTTTATTATACAAATAAAATAGGTTAAAGCTATATAATCATAGTTAATTTGATGTACATATTGGAACTTTGTATATGTTATAAGGTTGATGCCAGAGCTACACCCTATCTGGATTGTTATGAACCAGCAGGTTACACTGGGGCACTTGATATGCATCCACTTCCACTTTGTTTAACTAGCCATTAAGTGTTGCGGTTCTGAAGCTTTTGTCTTCACAACTATATAGAGAGATATAATTGTAATCTCATTGGAGCGCAATATACAAAGTTGTATTAATAGTACCAAATATTTATTGTGATGCCAAATTGGCAAATAATAATAAAAATAGAGGAGGCTTTTGGTAGTTGTTATTATTTTTCCTTGTACCTTTTTTTTTTTTCAAGGAGAAGTCTCCTTTTTTCTTTGAGTGGTCTTTTTTCTTAAGTATGGTTCCATGTGTGAAGTTCTATCTGTGTACGGACTTCTTCATGCACGGGAATCCTTCAATGGAACTTAACTGTTCAAGGGTTCTTTATGCATGGGCAAAATCAACTTGTTCAAGGGGTAAATGATGTCTATACTTGGCTGTTTGCTCAAATTTCATGATTGTTGTTGTAATTTAAGTCTAGGTAAAGTCTGAGCTTTGAATTCTCATGGACATATATAGCAATCCAATTATTTTAACGTCTGGTAAACTTGTAGAAAAAAAATCTTGTTTTCTTTCCTAAATAACTTCGTTAAGCATAGGAGAATATGAACCACTTTGCTGTTTTTTTCTATTTAAATCCATGCTGAATTAATCTGTTTAGTCAAATTATGTTATGTAGACTTCTAGAGTGTACCTTATGACATGTTCCTCTCTCTCTCTCTCTCTCTCTATATATATATATACATGCTCTGTATGTGCGTATGTCCATCTCCCTCTGTTTTTGCGATATCATTTCTTTCTCAGTTGTTTTTGTCCAATTGTTTTAATTTTTTGGTTGTTCGTTTCAGCTCCATTCAGTTAGTGAAGAAAGAGACAGATTAAGAAAGGATGCTATTGAATTGAAGAAGCAGAAGAATGTGGAGGCAGAAAGTGAAACAGAGAATGGAACTATTATTCATGAGTTGGAGGCCTCACTTGCTAAAAAGGAATCCTCTATAAGAGAACTGGAGAGTAAATTGTCTGAACAAAAGGAAGTCATTAGTCGCCAACATGATGAAATAAAGGTGCTCAATGAGAGGCTACATAACGAAGCAAGAAGAATAAAATCATTGGAGCGGGAGGGTGATCGGCTTCGTTCAGAAATTTCTCTTTTGGAGTCTAAGGTGCGTTTGCAGAGATTAATTGTTTTGCATTCTGGACATATAGTCTCCTAGTTAAGAGCTAATTCCACGTTTAAACTTTACACCCATTGTCTCTACTCTTTCCTCCCAAATTTTTTGTATGGAACTGGTAGCTTGTATCAGGGTTAAAACCGTTGCACCGATGGTGGCTTGAGGATATTGAAAAATGCAACGTTGTTCAAAAGAGGAGAAAAATTACATAAAAAAGAAAAATCTGCAAATACTAATGGTATCGTGGTGGCTGCATCTGCACCATGACTTACTGATGTCGGAACTTGTTCTGATGCCACCCAACTCACTGAGCTGACTCTTGCTTGGTTCTATCCTTCCACTAATTGCTCATGATATACTCTTCTCTAGTAAGGTTTTCTTTTTTTGTTCTTCATTCAGCACACATGTCAGCTGCCGATGAAGAAAATAAACAATTTAAGTCAAAGTTTAGGAGTTTTAATTTTCATGCCCCGTCCTTATTATTTTGCTCTTAGTGGCTGAGTTTTTGCTTACAATTGTCTAATTCAAGACACTTGGTTATGCTTTTGACCTAGCTGAGTCTCAGCGTTGCTGTATTCTTAGTTGATTCAACCAGCTTCTAGTTCCTTGTTATATTATTTCCTCTTTGCTTTTCATTATTGTTTTTAGGAATTTATGACAATTATTAGGGTTTGATTATGTATACAAAGATTGATGACTGATAGTGAGAAGGAAAGTGCAGGTTGGGGTGGGGTGTGTCGTCTAAAGAACAGGAGGAAGACAAAAAAAACAGCGGTATTTAGAGCAGATATTAAGACACTCAAATTAACATGATTTGATGTAAACCTTGACCTAGTTTACTCCCTTAAAAGTTAAAACTGTAACCTTAATTCCATTTTCTGAATCATATCTTTAATCCTTCAATATGAAGTTTAACCTAACTTAAACTTTATTAACCCGTAGTTCCCTCTTGGTCAGGCATCAGTTTGTACCAAATCTGTGCCCTCTCCAGTCCATCAATTTGGTAATAGAGCTCCTGTCGTGCATCAATATGTCCCTACATTGGATGTTATAAATTATGAAACAGTTGGCACCAAAATAGGTTATTGGGATAAGGCTGATTATGATGTTGATGCCACAGAACTATGGAAGTAACATCTTACCTTTTTGTTGATAACAAGTTAAGGCAATAGTATGCCTGGTTTTCTCTTTTTTGTTTCGACTGCATAAATATCCAAAGGGTGGAAAAGAGATTAAGGTCACTTATGTCATTCCATGAAGAATCCTCTGGTGCCCCGAAGACAGGTACCCATGACTTATTTTTCGCTAATAAAATGATGAAGGCAACATGCTCTTTTGCCACATCTGATTGACATTCGAGTTGAAACTTGCTAAAGTGAAAGGAAATAAGGTGTGGTGCACCAGGCCTTGGTGGACCCCCTACATTCCTGCTACATCTGGTATCATGTTAGTCTTATATCTTGTTGTATTACTGGGCTTGGCCCATTTGTTTGTTTCTTATATAATGTGGAGGGGAAGGATTCTAACCCTAAGGGAGACAAATTGTCTCTCATCTTTCTCTCATCTCTTGTTCTTCCTCTTCTCTTTCTCTCTCTAAAACCCAAAGCCCTAGCTGTAGATTTCAACTTGGTATCAGAGCTACTTGCTGGTTTGAGGTAGATTACTCCAAGAAAGGTGTTGTGAACTGTTGTTAAACCCTAGATGTGTATCTAAGGTGTGTATGTAGTGTATTGTGAGCTGCTGTTTTTTGTGTTTTTTGAGCTGCTATTTTTGTGTTTATTTGGTGTGAGTTTGTTGAACTTAGTGAAGGTGATTAGAATTAAAATCTCCTAGTTCAACTATGCATCCTCTCAAGTGTGTTTCTGTTAGTTAGGTGAGTGTTTTGTGGTTCAACTGTGTATTTGAACCAAAAAAACCCTAGATCTGGGTTTCATTTTCTAGCAGCCAAAGAAGAAGAAGAAATCGCGTTCACTGTTCCAGTTCGATAATCACTGTTCACAGCTACGATTTCACTATTCAATGGTCACAAGTTATTGTTCACTATTCACTGTTCACATACGTATTTTGGTGATTTAAATCTGTGGTTTATCTTATTTAGGCTATTGTGTGTGTGTTTGCTTTGGTTTCACCTTGTATTATGAGAAATAGTAAATCGTTTACCATGGAAAGCAAACCATAGTTATACTATGGGAGAAGAGATGGGAAAATCTATCTCTTCAATTAAGCTGTATGGTGATAGTAGAGGCGGTCTGGTGGCCGTGGAAGTGATGGAAGTGGTCATGACTCAAGTCATTCTGAATTGAAATGCAATTATTGTGGCATGACTGGGCACATTGAGGAGTATTGTTGGGTTAAATGGGGAAAGCCTACCCAAGCTAATCAGGTTTCTACTGACTTGGAAGTTTCTACACCTGCTACTGCTCCTATGTCTGGTTCAAAAGCAGATATGTCCTCTCAGCTCATCCAACAGTTACTAGCACTAACACAAGGTCCTTCTTCTATTGCTACTTTGGCAAATCAAGGTAATGTTGCGTGTGTTGCAGGTCCTTCTACTTCCTCTTGGGTTATTGACTCAGGGGCTAGTGCTCACATTTGTGGTATTCCCTCCTTCTTTACTAACTTTCGCTCCAGTCTTTCCTCTATTACATTAGCTGATGGTTCTACTCATCCCGTTCTTGGGATGGGTGACCTTTATCCTACCAAATCTCTAAAATTATCTTCAGGTTTATACGTTCCCAACTTTCCTTTTAATTTGTTATCTGTTAGCAGACTTACAAAATCTCTTAATTGTTCTGTCACATTTTCTCCTACTGGTTGTGTGTTTCAGGATCTCAGGACACAGACGAGGATTTGTTCGGGGCATTAAAGGAATGGCCTGTATTATCTGGATGTTGATACTCCTGCTTCTATTTTTAGTGCCTCAGTCACCCCTTTTCAATGGCACTGTCGTCTTGGTCATCTATCATTAGAAAGGTTAAAGTCTTTAATTCCTCAATTGAGTTCTGTTTCTACGTCAGAGTGTTAACCGTGTCAACTTACCGAACATCATCGAAGCTCCTTCCCTAGTAGTACTAATAGTCGTCAGTCTAGTCCTTTTGATTTAATTCACTCTGACATATGGGGTCCTTGCAGAACAAAAAGTTTGTCTCAGTTTCAATATTTGTTGTTTTTGTGGATGATTGCACTCGTATGACATGGTTGTTTGTAATGAAAAATCGTTCAGAGTTACCAGATATGTTTTACAAATTTCATAATGAAATCAAGACTCAGTTTGGTAAAGAAATTAAGATTGTGCGTTCTAATAATGCTTTAGAATATACTCAGAGATGTATGCAAAAGTTTTGTGCAAATCATGGTATTATACATCAGACTACTTGTCCCCACACATCTCAACAAAATGGGGTAGCTGAACGTAAACATAGACATCTTTTAGAGGTTGCCCGGACATTAATGGTTGCTATGAATGTTCCTAAACCATACTGGGCAGATGCAGTTCTTACAACAAATCACCTAATCAATCGGATGCCGTCTAGAGTTCTTGGTAATAAATCTCCGTTCTCTTTGGTGCATCCACATAACTCTCCTTTCTCTGTTATTCCTCGTGTGTTTGGTTGTGTTGCTTTTGTTCACGTATTAGGTCATAGTCAAGATAAGCTTTCTGCTTGTTCTGTTAAGTGCATATTTCTAGGTTACTCTCGTACTCAGAAAGGTTATCGTTGTTATTGCCCTACGACTCATAAACGTTATGTGAGTGCTGATGTTACCTTCTTTGAGTCCACTTCTTATTTTCCTTCTTCTGGGTCTAATATTGATCTTGAACTTGTATCTTGTCGTGAGGAGGATGGGTTCTCTCCTCTTCCTACTTTACCTGTTTTTAGTGTTACTGAGTCGAGTTTTGTTCATGTTCCTACTCCGGTTACTAAGTCGAGTCCTGTTTCTGTTCCTAATCCAGTTGTTTCGGAGTCTTGTCTTTCTATGCAGGTATACAAACGCTCCAAGACGAGACAGGTTGTTCCTTGGGGCCCCTCTTCATCCTCTGTTGATGTTCCTGTAGATTCTGAGACACGAGTTTCCGAACCACCTTCTTCTGATGATGATCTTCCAATTGCTAAAAGGAAAGGTACTCGTTCTTGCACCCAACATCCATTATCTACTTGTTTATCATATCATCGTGTATCTCCATCCTTTTTTTCTTTTGTCACATCTATATCTTCCATTTCGGTTCCTAGTTCTTACCTGCAGGCATTATCTTCTCCTGGTTGGAAAATGGCTATGGATGATGAGATAACAGCTCTTCATGAGAATCAGACATGGGAGCTCACTGCTTTACCTCCTAGTAAGCAGCCAGTTGGTTGTAGGTGGGCGTATACTGTGAAATATCTTCCTGATGGTTCTGTTGAAAGATTAAAGGCACGATTGGTAGCTAAAGGGTATACTCAAACATATGGTGTGGATTATACCGAGACTTTTCCCCCTGTAGCTCGGTTGAATTCTGTTTGTATTCCCATCTCTGTGGCTGCCAATAAAGATTGGCCATTGCATCAACTCGACATTAAGAATGCCTTTCTCAATGGTGATCTTCAGGAGGAGCTGTATATGATTCAACCACCTGGATATGAAAAAGAAGGTGAAACACATTTGGTATGTCGATTTAAAAAGGCTCTCAATGGACTCAAACAGTCCCCTCGAGCATGGTTTGATAAGTTTAGTAGTGTTCTTGAAGATTATGGCTTTCGCCGAGCTGTCTCTGATCACACTGTATTTGTTCAACATACATCCAGGGGGTCTATTATTCTCATTGTCTACGTTGATGATATTATTATTACTGGTGGAGATTCTCAGGGTATTTCCGATTTGAAGCAGCACTTAAGCACAAAGTTCCATTCTAAAGATTTGGGTCTGCTTCGATATTTCTTAGGGATTGAGGTTGCTCGCTCCAAGGCTGGTATTAGTCTTTCTCAACGGAAATATGTGTTAGATCTCCTATCTGAGACACGTCTTCTTGGTACAAGTCCTGTAGAAACGCCCGTGGATTCATCTGTCAGGCTGGTTGCAGAACATGGGGGAGCTATTTAATGATGCAGGTCGGTACATGAGATTGGTTGGAAAGTTCATATATTTGACAGTGACTCGACCTGATATCATTTATGCTGTTGATGTTGTTAGTCAGTTTATGCATGCTCCCCGTAAGCCACACTTTGAAGCAGTTTGTCGCATTTTGAGGTATCTTAAAGGCTCTCCAGGTCGAGGTCTGTTATATAAGTGACCCTCTTATGGTTGTTGGTACAGTTGCTGATTACTCTGATTCAGATTGGGCAGGTGATCGTGTTGATAGACGATCCACATCAGGGTATTGCACTTTTGTTGGAGGTAATCTTGTTACCTGGAGAAGTAAAAATCCACAGGTTGTAGCTAAATCAAGTGCTGAAGCTGAATATAGAGCTATGGCTGATACTGTTTGTGAAATGTTGTGGGTTCAATCATTACTTGGTGAGATGGGTCTTACAGTTCCTGGTCCCATGCAGATGCTTTGTGACAACAAGGCAACCACATATTATGAGCAACCCTGTTTTCCATGAGAGGACCAAACACATTGAAATTGATTTCATTTCATTCGAGAAAAGATGGTACGAAAACAAATTGCTTGCCCGTATGTGAAGTCTGAGGAGGAACTAGCTGATATCTTTACGAAACCTCTTACCCGTTCTCCTTTTGATTGGTTTTGTGACAAACTGGGCATATTTGACCTTTATGCTCCAGCTTGAGGAGGAGTGTTAGAAAACTTAGTTTATATCTATGTGGGCTCAATGGGCCATGTTAGTCTTATATCTTAAGTTGAAAGAGAAAAGGTAGAAGAAGAAGAAAAGATAAAGAGAATGAGGGGGTAGAGAGTTACTAAATGTGTAGCATCTCTACCCCTTATATATATTTATTAAGTGTACTATCACAAACTAAAGTACACTAAAGTAGTACAGTATTCAGGCGTAGTACACTAAAGTACACTATTCATGAGTAGTACACAAAACACTGTTCACAGTCACTATTCATAATTACTGTTCACACGATTTAATCTTCTAACACTCCTCCTCAAGCTGGAGCATACAAATCAAACATGCCCAGCTTGTCACATAACCAATCGAAAGGAGAACGAGCAAGAGGTTTTGTAAGAATGTCCGCCAGCTGTTCTTCAGACTTCACATATGGACAAATAATTTGTTTTCGTATCAGCTTCTCACGAATGAAATGGCAATCAACTTCAATATGTTTGGTCCGTTCGTGAAACACAGGATTACTCATAATATACGTGGCCGNCCTTATATATATTTATTAAGTGTACTATCACAAACTAAAGTACACTAAAGTAGTACAGTATTCAGGCGTAGTACACTAAAGTACACTATTCATGAGTAGTACACAAAACACTGTTCACAGTCACTATTCATAATTACTGTTCACACGATTTAATCTTCTAACATCTTACTTGTTGTATTACTGGGCTAGACCTATTTGTTTGTTTCTTATATAATGTGGAGGGGAAGGATTCTAACCATAAGGGAGATAAATTGTCTCTCATCTTTCTCTCATCTCTTGTTCTTCCTCTTCTCTTTCTCTCTCTTCTTTCTCTCTCTAATACCCAAAACCCTAGCTGTAGATTTCAACTCATACCAAGCAGGGCCTTAGAGTTCCTCGGAATTTTGGTCCTTGAATTTTCTGAAGTTTGGCAAGCTTTCCTAATTCTGCACTACATGTAAATTTACTTGAGGGGCACCAATATATTCTGAGATGGACATCTTTTACATGAGTATACCAATAAAATTTGAACTTATCTTTTATGTTACTTGGTTCTTTAATTCATTCATTCCATAGGAAAAAGAAAAGTTTCTTCTTGCATATATCTGTCAGATTGTCATGTTCCATCATCCTTGTAAATAATGTTTTGATTTTAAGCCCACCTACTTCCTTTTTTCCTGATAACATTATAAGTACACATACTGATTATTGTCAATTGACATTCAACAACTTTTTGTTTATATAGTTGGGACATGGTGATTATTCTGCTGCAAGTACAAAGGTTTTGCGGATGGTGAACACATTGGCAGTTGATAACGAGGCAAAACATACTATAGAAGCCTTACGCTTGGAGTTGCAAAAAGCAAAGGAAAAGTTACAAGCTGTTGAAGAATTGAAAGGAAAGTCAGGTATCAAGCATTATAGCTTCTTCTTTGTTTGGGAAAGGAGGTCAACACCTAGAGTTACTTTGAGGTTTTCTTGCCTTATGTGTCAATTGTCTTCATTGCCTTTATTTTTCAAATGGAATGCTAGTTATGAGTATGATTATATGTATGCAAGAACATAGCACTTTTAGGTGTTTCAAGTCAGTTGGAGGTGGTGGTGGTTTCCAACTGATCTCCATAGTAAGACTCAGTTGTTGGTTGGAACCACCATCACTCAAATGTACATTAGGGTTTTTCTTGCTAGCATCGCTACTTTTTGTAAATTAGGGTTTTCTTCTCTTTCTTCATTGTTTATTAGGGGTGTCAATGTGTGGCTTTATCGAAACCTAACTGGAACTGATTATTTTGTTCTGCTTCCACATATTTCAGTACCAGAACCAGAACCAGAACCACTAGGAACCATAACCATTAGTATTAAAAACAGTGGTGGTTCTAGTACTTCGATATCTGATGGAATTGGAACTGATTTCAAAAATATTGCCTTTTGTTTTTGTTTTCCTACTTTTAACAATTTTTTATATAAAAAAATTAAATATTCAGAAAAAGGAATTGAAAACTCAAGAACTGATCGGTATGGAAACAGATTATCTTGGTTCTGGTTCCATCTATTTGATTACTGGAACCAGAATTGACAAGAACCGAACCGGCTTATTTAAATAGGTTTAAGTTCCGGGTAGTTCAATGACCAAACCGGAGCTGACCCGTTGATATCCCTAGTGTTTCTGTGTATATGTATGTACTAAGTAGAAAAAGAGAAAATTTCATCTTGTCTCTGAAGCCTTAGCAATCTAATCTTTGGATCATCAGTTCGAATGCCAGATTAACAATTATATGGTATCATGAGATTCATGAGAAGTAAGAACTTGTTCATAATCCAAACAAGATGGTACTCTTGAATACTTCCTAAGCTTGATTCCCCAAATGTGTCTTGGAGGCAATTATCTTCTGAACGATGAACTGAATCCTAACTAAGTTATTCTTATCTGCTTATTTTAAATGTTTAGAGCAGGGCCAGTGGAAACCCCTTGACCCCTCAAAACTTTGGGTGGGTTGAGGGTATGGCAGGGCCAATCGTGTTCTAGGAAATCTCGCGGAAATCTTCTGCGATCCCATTTTTTAGGGATTTTTTTTTTAAATTCTCGTGAAACAATTCCTCGGCGTTTTTTTCTCCCGTTTTCTAGGAATTTTTTAGTCTTCATCGCGGAAGATTTCCGCTATCCCTATTTTTTTGGTTTTTTTAAACAATTTTCTTGTGGCTAACTTCTGCGATTTCTCTCGTCGCGGGAGTCTTCGGCGTAGGGGAACTCTTGCGCGAGTACCCCTAAACCCTTAGCGTGACCTCAAACTAAGGGCTAAGTTGGGGGTTCTGATGCATAAGGGTACCCACTGGCCTTGGTTTTTAGTTGAGTTCAAGGGTACCCACTGTCCCTGCCTTATGAGCCTGTTTCTCTCTCCACTTTTAATGAAAATTTTGCGATGTAAATGATACTTTATAAATGGAATAACACCTTCTGGATCTAATTAAGGGTTTGTGCAAATCATTCAGCAGACGCTGGAAGCTCGATAGATTCCCATATATCCGAAAAGCTTGCACAACTCAAAGGACAAATTGCAACGCTGGAAAAACGTGAAGAAAGGTTAGCTGCTGATGAGTATCTTCAAAACAGTGGTCATTTTCTTTATGTTTATCTTTCTATTTTTTTTTTTTTTTTTACTTTCTGAACGAGTACTTGGAACAGATACAAGACCGTCTTTGCAGAAAAAATCTCAGTTTTTAGAAGAGCTTGCTGCTTGCTTTTCGGCTATAAGGTATCTTTGGGGATTAAGTCATTTACATGCCCTATGGTCCATTTCTCATGAAGTCATAAAAGATGCTTGCAATCTTTTTTTTGATTATTGTCATTTTTTCGGCATAGATTGCATCCCTGGATAATAAATGCAGATGGTTCATTTACTCATTTTGATATTTTCTAAAGGAACAACAAAAAAATAAATAATAAAAAAATCTGAATACCTAATGGAGGTGCATCTTAACAATGAGGTGTGCGTGAGGCATCACATATTTGGGTTGCACCTCACCTATATTTCTGTGTTAGTCTATTATATTCTCAATGTTATCAATATATAATCTTTTAACTCTTTCATTTATTATAGTTTTTAAACTTGGTGGCCGCATTAAATGCCTCAAGCCTCGTTATACCACTGATCCTGGAAATGCCACGAAGCATGTTGCCTGTTCAGGCAAAAGAACCTATAAACAGTTGTTCCTTGGGTAGTTTTTAACATTTCAAAGCTTCTCTCTTATTTCCTTTTTCGGTAAACATTCTCTTATCAATTAAAATGGGAAAATGAACTTTGCCTGGCCCTGCTTTTGTTTATTCACACAGTTTCAAGTCTACTTTAATTTGGAAGTGCTGTGGTATTAGAGTTTGATACCTTGGTAGAAACACCAACTTTTTTAGACCTCTAATATTGATTGCTGATATGACTTTCAGTTCTCGGAGAACTTTAGAGCCCAGCTTTGATGGCTGCAATTTGATTTTATCCACCCACCAAAGCGATGTTGTCAATTCCTGAACACATTGCGGTGAAGACATCTATAAATGGATGCATACACAGATATAAGTTTTACCTCATTACTGAACAAGTACCAACACATCAGAAGCAAATGATTTTGTTGTTAATTCACATAGACGTCCAATGAATGGATGGATCCGTTTTCTCCCCCCACATTTGAGTTCAACTTATTCAATTTAGACCCTAAAAAATCTAGAATTTGCATAAAGCATGTTTCATTTTCAGTTCTTACCTTCCGTTCAGAACATTCTATTATATTTTTATGTTGCTCATAGTTCTCATTAACTGTTTGACAGATTGTAATGGATGATCATCAGCGTCCCAATGGAATTCCTGTAACAAGGTTTACCCTCCAATCCATTTATGCTCAGAGTGAAGACGAGAAGCTTGAATTTGAATATGAATCTGGGAACACAAACATTTTGGTATGATGTCTTCTCAATTGAAAGTTATTGTAGTTGGGAATTTTTCTGAAATAAAAACCTAACTGTTTCCTTTGATACAATAGGCTAATGACTATGCCTGTCAACCTGAGATAGCCCATCAGGTATGAAATGTTTTATTTTACTTAGTCATATTATTAAAAGCATTATATGAAATATATATCAAAGCTACGATTAACATTGTATTAAAATAGAAGTAATATAGATCTCGACGTGTCTCGCCAAGAGCTTTCCAATAGATTAAGTTATGGGGTTCTGTAGAATGTCAAGAGAAATAAATTTTATTGAGAGAAAGGAGAGAGGGATAGATGAAAGAGAAAAGGTAGAAGAAGAAGAAAAGATGAAGAGAATGAGGGGGTAGAGAGTTCCTTAATGTGTAGCATCTCTACCCCTTATATATATTTATTAAGTGTACTATCACAAACTAAAGTACACTAAAGTAGTACACTAAAGTACATTATTCAGGCGTAGTACACTAAAGTACACTATTCATGAGTAGTACACAAAACACTGTTCACAGTCACTATTCATAATTACTGTTCACACGATTTAATCTTCTAACACTCCTCCTCAAGCTGGAGCATACAAATCAAACATGCCCAGCTTGTCACATAACCAATCGAAAGGAGAACGAGCAAGAGGTTTTGTAAGAATGTCCGCCAGCTGTTCTTCAGACTTCACATATGGACAAATAATTTGTTTTCGTATCAGCTTCTCACGAATGAAATGGCAATCAACTTCAATATGTTTGGTCCGTTCGTGAAACACAGGATTACTCATAATATACGTGGCCGCTGTATTGTCACACAACATTTGCATAGGACCAGGAACTTGAATCCCCATCTCACTTAACAATGATTGGACCCACAACATTTCACACACCGTGTGAGCCATGGCTCTGTATTCAGCTTCAGCACTTGACTTTGCTACTACCTGTTGCTTTTTACTTCGCCACGTAACAAGATTTCCTCCAACAAAGGTGCAATACCCTGATGTGGATCGTCGATCAACACGATCACCTGCCCAATCTGAATCTGAGTAACCAACAACAGTACCCACAACCGCTAGATTTTTGGATGGTTTATATAACAACCCTCTAGCTGGAGAGCCTTTAAGATACCTTAGAATGCGACAAACTGCTTCAAAATGAGGCTTACGTGGTGCATGCATAAACTGACTGACAACTCCAACAGCATAAGTGATATCAGGTCGAGTCACTGTCAAATAGATCAACTTTCCAACTAGCCTCCTGTATCGACCTGTATCCTCAAATGGCTCCCCCTGTTCTGCAACCAGTTTGACAGAAGAATCCATCGGTGTGGGGGCTGGACTTGTGCCAAGAAAACCAGTCTCAGAAAGGAGATCTAAGACATACTTTCGTTGAGACAAATAGATACCTGCCTTGGAGCGAGCAACCTCAATACCCAAAAAATAGCGAAGAAGGCCCAAATCTTTGGTATGAAATTTCATGCTGAGATGTTGCTTCAAGTCAGAAATACCTTGAGAATCTCCACCAGTAATAATAATATCATCCACATAGACAATAAGGATGATAACACCCCTGTCGGTATGACGCACGAAGACAGTGTGATCGGACACAGCTCTGCGAAATCCATAGTCTTCAAGAACAGTACTAAATTTATCAAACCAAGCCCGAGGAGATTGCTTTAAACCATATAATGCCTTTTTCAAACGACAAACCAATTGCTTTCCACACTGCTGTCCACCTACCACTTCATACCCAGGTGGTTGAGTCATATACACCTCTTCTTGAAGGTCACCATGAAGAAATGCATTTTTTATATCAAGTTGATGTAAGGGCCAATCCTTATTGACAGCAACTGAAATCAAGATACGGACAGAGTTCAACCGAGCAACGGGGGAAAAGGTCTCAGAATAGTCCACACCATATGTTTGAGTATAACCTTTAGCGACCAGTCGAGCTTTTAAACGTTCAACAGTACCATCAGGGAGATATTTAACAGTATACACCCACCGACAGCCAACTGGTTGCTTACCGGGAGGTAAATCAGTAAGTTCCCATGTTTGATTCTCACGAAGAGCTGACATTTCGTCATCCATAGCACTTTTCCAACCAGAAGAAGCTAATGCCTGCGTATAAGAACTAGGAACAGAGATGGAAGACATTGACAAAGCAAAAGAAAACAAGGATGGAGAAACACGATGATAGGACAAATAACTAGATAAAGGATGCTCTGATACCAAGTTGAAAGAGAAAAGGTAGAAGAAGAAGAAAAGATGAAGAGAATGAGGGGGTAGAGAGTTCCTTAATGTGTAGCATCTCTACCCCTTATATATATTTATTAAGTGTACTATCACAAACTAAAGTACACTAAAGTAGTACACTAAAGTACATTATTCAGGCGTAGTACACTAAAGTACACTATTCATGAGTAGTACACAAAACACTGTTCACAGTCACTATTCATAATTACTGTTCACACGATTTAATCTTCTAACAGGGATGTATAACGTTCTTGGGGAGAGGAGAGCTATGGTCATGTGTACTTTTGAGTTATCACATTATTATATGGAAATACACTAATATCATTAATAATATCAACATTGTAGTTAATATGCAATAGAGTAAAGAATCTCTTTTATTGATCTGTTAAATGGCAGTAGACAAGTACCTACAATTACATAAAGTTATAATGGGAGGTGGTCAAAGTGGCCAGGATGACAATATATGTACTTTCATTATAAGTATCAGAGAGATACAAGAGGCAAACGTATAAGTGTATTGCAAAATGGTACAACTTTCCTTATGTCTATATTTTGCAGGTGGAAATATTCATACGGAAGTTGAATTCAATTCCAGCTTTTACAGCCAACTTAACTGTGGAGTCCTTCAACAAGCGTACGCTTTCTTGAAATCAGAAGCCACTAGTATTATTATTGGGCTAAGGTATGTGGTGGGTTCCTTTTATCTAATATTTGTTTTGCTTTCTTGTAGTATGCTGGATGATGAAGTTATGAATCCTTACTCTTTTCTTTCTATTAGTGTCTTCTCGTCATGAACTAAAAAAAAATTTGTCATTGAAATTCTTCCAAAATGTCCGTTTATAGATCTAACATATTAGTGGCAGAACCAGGTTCTTGTTTCCTAAGATGGAGAAGTCATAAACCAAGTTCTATAACTGCAGATACATTTCTGCTATTTGATCTATTCATGCGTCATACATATGGAAAGATAACAGAAAACTCCTTTTTCCTTCTTTTTTGTGTGCGTGTTTCCCAAGCTAACAAGAAAATATTAACAGTGATGCCATGCGGCAATATATACACTTGTGTCCATGAAAGTTACAAAATGAGAGCAACACATATGAAGCCAAACGTCTTGATGAGGGATGAAGAAATAATGCCAAGATTGAGGGATCATTTCAAGAAATTGTAAAATGAAAATCATGTTAGGAGTTTAGAGTTCAAGGGAGGCCTATTGGCGAAATACTAGAGAGATCGTGAGACATTTTAACCGTTACAGGACTGCAGTTTGAGAAGTGAAAGAAGCTTCGATTAAGATACAAATTGGAATGCCTTTAGACCCAGATGTCATTCCAATAGAGGTTCGGAAATGCTTTGCATTGGTTATCTAGGTTGTTGCAGTGTTTTGGAGACTAATTAAATGACAAATGATTGGAGAAGTTCTATGATACCTAATTAATATATATCAAGAGAAGTTATGCAAAAGTACTCTACCTTTTGTGGCTAAAACATACAGGCCAAACTATCAAGCTATGGAAACCGTAATTCATAAAAAAGCTAAGGAGAGAGTAATTATAATACCTATCTGAACAAAGGCTAGGGAGATCAACTACCAGGCCTATCTTTTTACATGGGTAATTAATGGAGAGATTTTGAGAAGAAAGGAATTATTATTTTTTTTTTATGCCTGGTCTTTTCTGTGCCAAGAGAGTTAATTTGGTTGGTATTAGAAACATAGAAGTCTTAAGCGAGCATGTTGACATTATTAGGAGTATAATTGCTGAACTTTTAATTAGTGTTGAACAGTTGGTGGTCATAGATTGGACTTACTATATATACTGGGTTTGCACACAGGCTAATCCCTCAATGCTTAAATGTTTCACACTAGTTTGTGACGGAGTAGTAGGTACGGAGGGATTCATGTTATCAACTACGTCATGCCGATGATGCAGATTATCAGCTTTAGAATTAAAATAGTTATGTTAGAGCCCTATGTTCCACGTTCTTTAGTTTGTGGTTTGGTAAGTTGCAAAATCTCTCTGAGCAAGGTTTGCATTCACTTTTTTTGTTGGATCAAAGGTAACCCAGAACACATTTAATATCTCTTTGGACACAGAACCGAGAAGGAAAGGCAAAATATCTGCCCTTTTTGTGCTTCTAATTCTGGAGCAGTACCAGTCTCTAACACTTGTCCCTGCCAAATCAGCAGTAAAAGGGAATTCTTTACCAACATGTCTGCTTTCTCTTTTTTTCCTCTTCAAAAATGAGCATTTTCCTATCTCTGTTTGAACTGAAATTTGTTCTCTTGACAGAAGTGTTTTTGTTATTGCACTCTAATTTTTACTTAACAAGCTTACAAATACCATGTGTAATCCATTTTTTTTTTTTGGTAAACAGGGACTTATTAGAATGTCTTTTCAGTGAACTCCATCTAATGATTTCTGTTTAAATGTAAAATCTGCATATAAATTTTTTTTCAATAATAACATCAATAATTTAGTTATTATGCAAACAATGAAACAGAAAAATGTAATCTTATAACGTCTTGCAGGTTAATTCAGTTCCATTACATGTGTACTAATCGAAGAGGAATAAACTCATTACGGGAATGTCACGTCCATGACTCTGCTAGAATGAATGAATCAAACATTATTAGTCCATATCAAACAATAGGTTATGATTTTGTTAATCCACGTTTAACGTAACGTGGAACAGCAAGACCTGTGGTGATTGGTGGGGTCTATAACAGTCGACGCCATCTTCCCACTGACGGTGGTTGACTGTTTAAGTCCTTACTATATTCGTTTTGTTGGCAGTGCTTTGAAACAGTGTTATCGAGGCCGGAAGAAGAGAGTATGAGAGGATTCGATGCTAAGGACAGAACAAATGTGGCTGGGAAACACTTTTCTATTGAAATGAGGGTTGCGAAGGGAGAGGAAGTTTGTGTAAGCTTATAAAGGTCCCATTATAAATAGTAGGGCCAGCGGGATGGGGTGTACCTGAGGATGTACCTTGGATAGGAAACACTTTTCTTCGAAATGAGGGTTGCAAAGGGAGTGGAGGTTTGTGTAAGCTTACAAAGGCGGCTCCATTATAAATAGTAGGGCCAGCAGGATGGGGTGTACCTGAGGATATACTTGGATAGGAAAAGGAATAGGCACTCCGGCACAGAGATGGTGGGGTCTTATTGACCCATGTTACGTGTGGGTCAACAAAATTGAACTCTAACAATACCTGTACGCTTTTTATGACTGTGAGAATGTTTCTTAGTTGCCTAGCCAATTCAAAGACAACTAGTTAAATTAGCATGTGCAGGGGACCTTATCCACAACACATCCTTGTCATACTTCAAATGTTGATTGTTTTTTTCCTTTGGTTATGTGGTTTGTCCTCCGTGACGTAGTGGAGGGGTTGTTTAACTGAACCGTGCAACATTGGAGAGGCTGATGTGGTAAGGCGTGCAAGAGCCCTTGATTTGCTCTTTACCAGTGGATGTTTTACCAAATCTCATGTCCTTCATATATATTGAGTTGTTTTCTCTATTCATTTGACATTGAATGACATAACTGTATAGGTATTGCTCAGAATTTCAGCCATACCCATGAAAAGAAACTTGTCTCAACGTAAAAAACTTGGGTTGTTTAGCTAAACTGTCACTTCAAGAGCTGAATTTTTATTTTCATCAATTGCAATCTTTAGAACTCAGGTGACCGACACCCATAACCCCTGGAATCCTCATTATGTTTCTGTCTTTACGCCTTTAAAATTTTAATCCGAAACTGTCAGAATGTTGCAAGTTTTGTTTATGCAGATCATAAATCTTACCGTACTTAATTAAATCTACATGCAGGTACCGAAATATGCTGAGAGGAATAATGCTACCTTTCACCCGTCTTTGGGTCACTTAGAGGCCAGTAAATTATACAGAGAGGAAAAGAAAAATGGACGGTGAAATTGCGCATTTTTCGCAGGTTCTCAGTTTTTCTCTCTTGACGGTTTATTTTGACACTTTCTAAAACGAGCTTGATGATTACTGCTGCAGGTACATGTATATAACATACATAGGTATTTTTCTGTAGAAATATTAATATAAAATATTATGCATAACAGTAGTTGCAGTTAAATCTGAGCCATTTGTTTTACATTGATCGGGTGGCAATCAGAAGGAGGGCCTGAATAAGCCCTCTGAGCGAGAATTGCATTCACAGCTTCTGTTGGATGGAAGGCGTCCCAGAAGACGTATTCTTTCCTGTTTGTGCACGGTGTCTCTAGGGGAAGGCAAGTTACTTGCCCTTGATTTTTTCCAAGTCCACAACACCCTTGATTGTTAACTTTAAATGCTGCAATGTCATCACCACATAATCATGATCAACTCTCTCATCGCAGTTTTGATCGAAGAGTATTGCTATATGAATCACATTAGCTGACTACATGACGTGCCCTATCTAAGAAAGAAAATGATTTTCAGCTCGCCAAAATCTCCCCACCATGTGGAGAAAGCAAGGTGGGCAGATTTCTGCTGGTTGAGTAACAACACTAGGCAAAATATGGATTACATCACATTTCCTCATGCACATGTACAAATTAGCTGCCACGTCATGCTGGCCTGGTAACCGTAGTTGGAGAAACCCTAACATAAGGAGCTACTTAAAAAGAGGAGAGATCATTGTACACTTAATTTTACAGGGCTTTGTGCGACCCACTGTGAAGATCCAATGGCTGATTTTAGGTGAAGATGATGTGTATCAGTGTACTAAAAAATCATAAATCGTCCTAAAACTTCTAACCCGTTCATCTATGTTGTTAAATTTCAGCAATAATTTTGTGGGGTTAGAAGTTTTAGCATAATTATAATTTTTGGTGAATTGATCTGCGTGGTGAGTTTAATTGTTATTCATAGATTAGCCTTTAGGTCATCTTCATCGGAACCCTATAAGGCTCTTTAAAATAGATCACTCGATCAACTTTTGAAGATGCTGATTGTTGGTGAAATGAAATAATCATCCACACCTTGAAATCAGCCCTTGTGGCCCCATGGATTTGTGTGAAATGTGGCCTCATGTTAAATTTATTCTTTAAAATCTTACCATAATTAGTAGGGTTTTTTATTATGTCTCCAAACGCTCCGTAAGTGTCACCATACACAAATATCGCCCCTGGATAATTTGCATTCAGCCTATCAACAAGTGATCTGAGCCGTACGTTGAACATTTTGACGATTTCGTTCACTTGAAAAACACATTGTCCAGGTGGAGCAAGACCAGTAGCCAATTGGTTGGGAATACAACCAAGTGGACCCACACCTGCCAGTAAGAACTTCCTCAGTCCTGCATTGTGAAGTTCCTGCAAAAATAATAGGGCAGATTTGGACGCTCCAGATGGGTTAATGATCCTTAAGCTAGAAAACTTAGGCGGTAAAATTGAAATTATGGCTTGAATTAAATTGAAGTGCTGAAGATTGTGTAAAATTAGAAAGAAAGCTGAAGCTTCAACTCTTGTAGCATTTAGATTTCTGGTAAAAGTGATTTTTTTTTTTTAACTTAATGAAGACCTGGATTTCCAGTTCTTTGAAACAATTAATGTGTAAAATCACAAATACTGATCTTAAATGTTACTCTTCCAATCATTGTTATACGAAAACGTAATGTCAATATCAAATATTAGTCATTCAAGTACAGTTGAATACATGCAGAATATACGTGGTTTCGGCTAGTTTTACGTGAAAAACTATACTAAATTATTAACATTTATTACTGAAAATCCTAAAATTCAATAATTGTTGAAATTAGGGTTTACATCATAATTTTACTTACCACGAGTTTGTTGTTGTAATGGCTGATGAGAAGATCAGCATAATCATCAGGCTTGTAGTAGTAGCTGGTGGGATAGAGAGTAGGCAAGAGATAGTTGTTGATGTAGTCATTGCTACCTATGATTATCATAACTATGGACTTAGCCAAGTATTGACTCATATTCATCTTTTCACCCATTTCATTCTTTAACTGCTTCATGTTGCTCTCAAAATTACTTATCTGCTCGTTCAAGCTAAAACGCTCTCCCTGTTTCATTATTATTTTTTTCCATGAACAAAAAAAAATAAAGAAGAGTGAAACTAATGATCAATACATATTCACTGGCTATATTATAGAAGAGTAATGCATACAATTTTAGATGCACATATTGTCGTGGGTTATCTATTCAGATGTCGTTCCATCGTATATAAAAGTATTCAGAACCAGAATTGGGTTTAATACTTAGGGTTCGGGCTTCGTTCTTCAATTGAAATGTGGAACCAGAAGTCCAAAACAGGGAAATTAGATTCAAGTTATGTTCAGTTCCTACGCAAACGGGTACCCATTGACAACCCTAGTTTCTATTAGTAAGCTCCAAATCCCCTTCTCTCTTGAAGCCTAAAGCTAGGGGTCGCAGCAGGACGGGCTTGACTCGGGACTGGTTCAAGCCAAGTTTCATAGGACTTGTGCCTAGTTTGGCTTCATACCCCATTGTGTAGATCCGTTAGGGTAGAGAGAGAGAGAGGGGGTGAGGTTAGGGTCGGGCTCACGCATGCCATGGCTTCAAAATCCCCTAGGCCGACTTTGCCCGATCAAAACCTTCGACTCTCGGCCAAATTTTCACTCCTTTGGGTGCTATCACCGCGCGATACCGAGCGTACGTGTATAGCAAATTAGGACCAAAAGAAAAAGAAAAGAACAAGCATAGCATTTTTTTTTTCACGTTTGGTGAATGAATAATGGTGCATGAGATCGATGAGGGACAAGCAAAGAGTTTACAAGGTCTTGGCCGGTTTGATCAAGAATGCCTGCAGCAGCTGAAGCATAGTTTACTCCTCCAAGAATCCTGTCAGGTCTGTCTACGTTTGTATAAGCTGGGAGATATGGAAGTCCCAATAACTCTCCTACAAAATCAAATCAATTCTACATTTTAGTCATTTTAGTTTAGAGAGAATGAGAGTCAGGGACCAGAGATCCAATGGTGCAATAAAGAAATGACCTATTTAATTTTTAGAATCGACAAGCCATTTATAAAATTTGCATCGTCAGAAATTATTTTGTAATTTTTGAGGGAAAATATTCACATCCATATGTGTATATTGAACGCGAATAAATGGATGATTGTTAACAAGGGTCTGTGTATCCTGTTGTCGAGTGATATCGAATCCGATCATCGGGTCCGTTGATCTGAGATCCATATATATTATATATCACCCACAAAATATGAGGTTAAAAAAAAAATGCAAAGGAGGTTAATTAGGTATAGCTAACTTACCAAGAAAATCAACAATGGTTTTTCCATTACAGAATCTGCCAGTAGGGCCTTGATAGAAATCAATTCCATAAGGTACATAATTAGATTTTGCAAAAGAAGTCAAGTGGTTATTATTTCCATCATCAACTAATGAATCACCAAACACAAACATTGCTGGAACCTCTGGTGATGTTGTTGATGATGATGATCCAACTGCAGCTTCAGCCCTACCTGATGATGATCCATTCAAAAACAATATCAGAAAAATTACGATAAATCGTAGCCGTCGATCGAAATCAATTGTTAACATCTTGTTTTGCTAATTTTTAATCAAAGATGGCCTTTGGAAAATTGGTCCTTTGGCTTAAGAAGTAATGAGAGACTTTAAGTATATATATATATATATAATTAAATGTAGTGTGAGATTGAGATGGATCCAATCCAACTTGAAACCATCTTTCATCCATCTTAAAAAAGAAGAACAAAAAAGTTCCAATTTTTTGAAACGGCTAACCGTTGCATGTAAGCAATATACTTGAAATCTTGACATTTTCTGTTCTTTTTACGTCACTTTCTTCCCGGTTTTGAGTAGTCCGGTTACTATCTTTTCAGTCTCCTTTTATTCTTCTTCTGGTCATATGTATGCTCTCAAAATCAGTCGATACCGAGTTCACTCGGTTGAGTCACCTCTGCATTGTCCAAACACTCCCTTAGGGCAGGGCCAGTGGGTACCCTTGAACCCTTTACTCAACTTAAAGCCAAGGCCAGTGGGTACTCTTGTGTATCAGAACCGCCAACTTAACCCTTAGTCTGAGGTAGCGTTAAGGGTTCAGGGGTACTCGCGCAAGAGTTCCCCTGCGCGAAAGAGTTCTGCGACCCAATTAAAAAAATTCCTAAAAAATAGGTCCGGCAGAAATCTTCCGCGAGGGGTTAAGGGTATGGCACTGGACCTGCCCTTATAATCTGATTTGAGATGTCAATTGCCCGGGAAAATTAAGTAGGCCCAGTCCATTGCAAAAATGCCACCATCTTCTCTTTCTCTCTTTTGAATCAATTGCCGAAGACCACTGTTTCAATTTCAATGGTTGGAAGCGTGGTTTTCTATAGGAGGTCATGGATTTAAATATTAAGTAATTGAGTCTCGTTCAATTAATATTGAGTAGAAGGTCTTAGAGGGGGTAGTCAATAAAGATTTGGATGGACTCTCATTGACCCATGAAATCAGGGGGTGTGCGGTTTTGGACTTTGATGAAGTCCATAGAAGTCCCATGTTGGTAGTTGTGGACTTGATCAAAGTCCATATAAGTCCCATGTTGGTGGTTGTGGATTTCATTAAAGTCCATAGAAGTCTCATATTGGTGATTGTGTGTTAGAAATATTACAAGAAAATAAATTTTCTTTTAGAAAATGGTTAAATAAAACTCGAATCTTTGGCAAGGAGGCGCGTAAAATGCTTCTTGAAGATAGTCGAAGCCTTCCACAAAGTGCAAGGGATTCTGGCAGCCCTATCTCCGGGATTCAACTAAGCCTAAACTCGTTCCAACCACAAAAGATTTGCACAATCCTCTATTGGGTGCAACACTTGTCTCTTTACAGAATGTCCAAATTAATTAGAAATGAAGAACTTAAAACACTTTGAGTAAATGCACTGAAGTTTTTTCCGATGATAAAGTAGAGAAAGCCTCTATTTATAGATAAATAAATACCTAGATTAACTCATCTCCATTTTAAAAGCTAATTAATTAACTCATTTAATTAACTAGTTTAAAATACGAATTAACTCCATTTAAAACCTTCATGCATATTAACTTGTGCGATGTAAAATACATGCATTTGAATTGTGAACATACATTTTATTAAATTCATTTAAAACAGATTCATGCACGATGGTTTTAAAAATAATAAATGTATTTAAAACTCATTTAATTTTTATTTTAAATTTATTTTGAAACATATAAAATCAACATTGTGGACTTTGCTGAAGTCAATAGAAGTGGTGGTTGTGGACTTCAAAATGATGAATTTATTAGGTGATGGACTTCCATTGACTTTTTTGAAGATTTATGAAGAAAATTTGAGTTAGCAAAGTCCAACCAATATATGTGAGATTTGCATGGACTTTCTCTCTCCTCTCTCCTCTCTCTACTATAAAAAATAATGATTAAATTATTAATAAGTCATAATGATAATATTTTATTAATAATTATAATTATAATAAAAAATAATGATAATTATAGCTGTATTATATTTTTAATATTTAATAAATACTTATTATTATTTTTAATAAATGATAATTAATAAAAGTTAATAATTATATTATATTTTTATATTATAATCAAATTATTAATGATTAATTATAATTATTACTTTTTATAATGACAATAATATATACTTATTATAAAAATTACAAAATAATAATAGAAATATACTTATTATAAAAATTACAAAATAATAATAGAAATAATTATTAATAATTATAGTTAAAAATAAATAAGAATAATTTAATAACTTATAATCATAATTAAATTAGTTAATATTTCTTTTGCGTCACACAAAAACCATAATAATTAATTAGCAATTCTACCTCTTTGCAAATTACAATAAATCCGTGGAAATTGCTGGACTCTGGTAGAATTCTGAAGTCTGGCATATTCAGGAGTCCGTCTGTAGAAGTTCTAATTGATTACCATGTAATATTGACTAAAATTCCAAGAACAGAAGCCCTAATATAAAACTTAAAGAATCAATTCTACTTACCATGAAACAATTCCAAGGCCAAACAGTTCCATCTTCCCTTGTAACCTTGGGCCTTGAAACTCCCCAGTAACTCGAAACAACAACACCATCAGAATCTGATTTTTCCTTCTTAGCTTTCTCAGCTAAAGCAGTTTCCACAGAAGCAGCAGAAGCAGCAGAAGAAGAACTCCAAGATCGTGAGATACTGAAAAACATATAAGTAGGATTTCTCTCTCTAAAAATACTTTCAGAAGAAGAAGAAGAAGATCTGATAACGGTTGCTGATGAACAAATATAACGATTTCCTGAAATTTGTCCATTCAAAAGAGCTTTTCGAATTACAGATCTCGCCATGTATGAATTCATTTTTCTTGATCACTGAAAATTAAAAAAAAATAAAAAAATTTGTCGAAGAAGAAAAAGATGATCTGCTTTGCTGAAAACAGAGAGACTTTTAGAGAGAGAAAATAATAAAATGGAACTAAAGTAAACGAGATGTCTGTTATTGAAAAATCATAATTATCTAGTACATCTCAGGATATTGTTTTAATGAGTTATAGATATCAATACCGTTGATTAGGTTATTGGATGGAGATCGACGGTTATAAATGAGAGAGTATTTGATTTGGTATGCTAGCTTACAACGAAGTTTACAAGGTCATGGGAAAAGAGTGAAAGATTGACCGGTCATAGCCGCCGCGGCAGGTATTATGACTATTATGCCCATGACCTTTATAGAAATGTTGAATTTGCCCCTACATGCTCCCTAGTTTATGGAATTCTGGATTCCAGAAGAGTCTGAGACTTTTGATCTTTACTTAAAGGGCTGTACCCTTAAGGCTAAGGGGCGCTGGCCCCCTAAAATGTAGGGCGAGAAAGATTGAAAAGGGAAGATGCAGAAAGTGGCTTTAGGGGTGGGCGGTGGCGGAGAGCGGTGAGCTGTCATACCGTCCGTCCATCCACCCTATATATATATTTTTTTAATTTTTTTATAAATTTTACAAAATACCTGATATGTCCCCTAACACAATTTATTTATTTATATTTGGTTTACATTTTATAATAGGGTCGCATTGAGTTGATCTAAGGACTGATTTTTTGTGACGATGATCTATATTCATCATCTAGATCAACATCAAAGCATGTATCATCCCCAAGTGGGCCACCTAATACTCATTTTATTCTTATACTCCACTTACACGTATGTTGTGCGCATATGTAAAGATGATCCTAGGGTTAATTTTTTGTGATGATAATATATCCATCATCTAGATCAACATTAGCACACATATCATCCTCGAGTGAGCTACTTTTTACCCATAATAACGCGATGTATAATTTGCCAATTCACACACGCATGTGAGGGGTGCACGCAAAATGCGTGTGGGGACAACGCGCACGTATAGAGATGATCCAAGGTCTAATTTTTTGTGACGATAATCTATCCATCATCTAGATCAACACTGTAACGCCCCAATTCGAAACTCACAATCTCTAAGAATTGAGTCGCATCTCGAGGCGTTAGGCTAATTATACAAGGTGACTAATTAGTACTAAACAAACCTAAACAAGGTTTACAAACCTAATCAGAGTTAAACTAATGCAGCTATCCATATCACTAATCACCTCAAAATATGACTAGGACGAACGAAAAATTCGCCAGAGTCTCCCCTGTAATT
>MVGT01003003.1:235057-251594 GCA_002174775.1 Macleaya cordata
AAACCATTGAAGGATTTTATTGTTGTTGGCATTGGTGACAACTTCTTAGGTCCTCTATTTCTACACATTGCACTTTAAATAGGTAAAGTTGCCTTGACAATTTTTCCTATTAAATCTACGTTTATGTATATGTTATTCTAGGCTGATTGCGTGATTACTGATAAGAAAAATCAATTGCATAAATATTCTATTAGGATTGAGGGTGCTACTCTTCTTTTGAACCTGTTAAATTGTGTGGTTTACGAAGTCACTTATTTTGTACTTTTGCTCTAACTCTTTGTAGACCTATCACTATAGTGTCCTACGGGGAAGAAAAAAGAATCTACGGGTCAGATAAAATGGTTGCTATATTTTTTAGTTAATTATGAGTTTGAATTCACTAAAGCTTGGTGTTATTAGATAATTGTGCATGTGGTTGTCTTTGTTTTGCCTCATCACCTATACTGGAAATTTAAGTTTAAGTCATGCATATGGACTGTGAAGACGATATAGAAGAAGAAAAAGAGAGAAAAGGGGCTGCATACTCTAACCTAACATTGGTGTATACCCAACACATGAAGGGGTTATGATCCTTCGGTGGTCTGACAAAGGATTTATGTACCAAAGATTACCTTAGGAGTCTATTTGTGGATATTTCATCTATTGGTTAAGGTTACATTCTATTATAGTTTATTGTCTGCATATTCATTAAACTTAATTCTAAATCAACATTGTTCTGTAGTATGATGAATGTTGATCCAATTGATGTTGCTAGGAGTATCACAGGGTTCAAGCCTGAAACTACTATGGTAACCATCAATTCTCCTATTTTAAGTTACTTCAATAATTTAGTCGGTCATCTTTTGTACTTGGACTTATACTCTAGTCCTTGTTGTTTATCATAGTAATGCAGGTTTGGTAATTTCAAAACAACTGAAACTATATTGAATGCTTGTACATTGTGGGAGTGGATTTCAGTTTCTCTTAATCTTGGGTTAGTGTCTTAATGGCCTGGATTGTGGTGTGATCCTTTGGTAGCTTGACAAAGGAGTTATGTACTAAAACTTTTCTTAGATAAAAGTAAGCATCAAAACTATAAAAAAAGGGTTTTAAGTGAAGTTACAGCGAACAAACTAGAGAGTAAACTGTGTGGTTTTGATTTGGATTCATAAGATGTCATTTTTCAGCCTACAAGATCAACTTAGGAGTTTATTTGTGGATATTTCATCTATTGGTTGAGGTTATACTTATATTATAGTTTATTATCTTCACAGTCATTATACTTAATTCTAAATCAACATTGTTTTGCAGTCTGGCAAATATTGTTCCAATTGATGTTGCTAGGAGTATCACAGAGTTGAAGCCTGAAACTACTATGGTAACCATCAATTCTCTTATTTTATGTTACTTTACTTTAATAATTTAGTTCATCAACTTATGTCCTTGGACTTGTATTCTAGTCTTTGTCGTTTCTCATGGTAAGGGATCTTCAATATACATGTTTTCTATTGAAAAAGAAATTACTGGCTTGACCATGTCAATTGATATTGTATGCATTGCAAATTCTATAGCTATTATGGATAAGCCTTATGCAACCTAATCATATGATCCATGGGGTCATGCCATTTACATTAACATAGTCCCTAAGAATTGTATGATGAAAGGATGGAGAATGGAGAAGGATCCTTCAGTTTTGA
Source organism: Macleaya cordata (assembly GCA_002174775.1). Taxonomy (NCBI): domain Eukaryota; kingdom Viridiplantae; phylum Streptophyta; class Magnoliopsida; order Ranunculales; family Papaveraceae; genus Macleaya; species Macleaya cordata. Next base: position 236,734 of record MVGT01003003.1, read on the forward strand.
GAACCTGTTGTGGTAGCAAGACTATTAGTGTTGTTGTTTTCTGGTCTGAAGTTCAGCTCATGATGTTTTTACCTTAGTTTTTCTTTGTTTTCAGGTACTAAGATGTCCAACCATTTGCTCCACTCAGCTACTATGAGGTAAGATCAATATTTAACCCTTTTACCACTAACAAATGTAACCCATAATGTAACGCCCCGTATCCCAAAATACAAGGGACATTACCATCAGTCTACAACGAGACTCAAATCCGGCAGAGCCTCCCCTGTAGACTGGACCTTTTGTCACCTAATAGACACAGTGCATATAATATTTTTCGCAGCGGAAGCAAATTTAAACAAGGATATGCACTACAAATTTGCCACCCATTTTTTTTCTCAACTCAACTGAAATCCCAACGAAGTAGGACCAGGNTGTGAAGGAAAAATAGTTATTTGTTTCCGCTGCACAATTTAATCTAGACCATATTTTCTCCAACAGCTACGTGGAGTTGATCTAAATGCTAATTTTTATAACGATGATCTCCACCTCATGATAGACCCACATGAAAGCTTTAAAAAAGGAATAATTGCATTGTTAACAGAAAAAATTAATGGTTTATGAATGGGTTAACCAAACAATGCGTTGTATAAATTACCAACTCATACACGCGTAAGAGTAAAGTGAGTTTGGGGTGAGGGGATTTAAGGATTAGGATTTAGAGTTTGTGATTGGTTAACCAAGTAAGATGCCACATAATTTGTCAACTTATGCGTGCGTAGCGCGTGTGAGAGGGCAAAGTGAGTTTGTGAAGAGGTTAACCAAACAGGGGTGGAGCTGGAATTTTGTGGTTGTAGGGGCCAAAGTATTAACAAAATTTGGGCAGGGGCCAATACATAGAATTTATCAAGTTTTATATAATAGTACCAAAAAATCAAAGGGAGTTCCTTGAGGCTGGGTTGCCAGGGCCCCTTCAGGTCTCAAGGTGGCTTCGCCCCTGTAATCAAATAACACGCCACATAATTTGACAACTCACACACGGGAACAAAATGAGTTTGTAGGACGAAAGCAAACCACACATGCGTAATAACTGGTTGAATCAAATTCATATTAAAATGACACGATTTAATGAGAATCTTGATTATTGATTCGCATACTTTTTTTTAGGGAAACATGACATAGTAGACCGATTTAGGTCATGGTTCAGTCGAATAGTTTGGCCCAACAGATACACAAGAAAACTAACCCTAACCATTTTTTACAGACCTATTTACCCCTCTATATAAACCAGAGTCCCGATAAGAGACTCTGGTTTTTCCTCTAAACAAACTAAACCTTTGTCTCTTATTCACAATGTCCGATATCTTCTCCACAAGTTCGATCTCTTCGCCGTATGCTCCGATCTCTGGTTCGTCTGCTCCGATCGCCAAAAACCTCTATTGAAGCACATCTTTGTGTGATTAAAGCTTCAACTTGGGTTCTAACTCCAATGGGGTTGGTATCTATCTCTAACGACATAACCACCATTAAAGTAACAGCTTTGTGTGATTTCGACTTCAACTTGGGGGTTTTCGCCCCATCAAATCCTCCATTAGAGTAACCTAAATAGCTCTTTTATCTGAAGTAAGTGTTCTTCATCTCCATTCTTTAACCCTTAATTTCAAAAAATTCATGACATTTTAGGGTTTATTTGAATTAGTTAATAATTTTGATAAATTCATCTAATTTTTTTTCCATTTGTGTTTTAACCATTAGTTAATAGAATACTTGTTCTTATTGATCGATCCTGCTTGTTCTTGTTGATTCTTTGCGATCTATTTGACTGCATAACCTAATCATTAGTTTCTAAATGACATGAATTTCTCAAATATTGATCATCATCAACACCATGGTTGTTATATCATTATGGTAATAGAATGCTAACAGTATGTTATGTGAATGCTAACAATATGCTAATAGAATGGTATATGGTGTGCCTGTAATAGTTAAAAATGAAGTATGGTATGCTTATTGCTGAATTTTCTATGATAGAAGTTTGTGAAGCCTAAGATGGTATTAGGCGTGTGATATTTTTCTCAGACTTAGCATAAATGTCTAGTGGTTTGTTAGACAGTTAGTACCTAAATTTTTTAAAACAATATCATTGATGCTGATTTTTTTTAGATGGTACATATGAGAAAAAGAGTGCACCTAATTATAGCTTATTAATTATAACCAGTGTAGTGATTAAAGCTCTTCGATCAGAAGTACCAGTTTTTGGTTGCTTAATAATATTCCAATTCCCATTTGCTCTCCTTAATTGAGTGTACTGATCCCCTTTTAACTTCAACTTTCTTCTTATTAAAAGTCAGTAACTTAATCATATATAGTTTTAATCACATTCCAGTCATCGAAATATAACCAATAAGTAAGAAGACGCAAGATGAAGTTTTAAAGAGAGTCATCAAATTGGTTTATATCTTTATATATCTTCGTATATATTTAAACATGAGCATCAAGGATAGGTTTTTTCTTCATTTATCTCTACAAGCTTCAAGTGATACACTTATATGCAGTGATAGGAAAAACATGGTTAGCAATGTTTGGAAGGTTTTGGACAGTATCAATGAGTTTAGTGAAAGGGTTAAAAGTGGTTCGTAGGTAAGAAATTGTCTAATGACTTTTTGTAAATAGGGATGGCAAAAATNTTTTTGCTAAACTCCTAATATTACCAATACTACAAGTTCTAAGTATTACTAATGCTAGTGATACTATTATTATTAGCAATAGATTTTCTCCCTTTGTTGTTAGCGGGGTCCCACACATAAGTTCTGAACATGACCAGACTAAGTAATTTATAATTGGACAAATTTAGTTAATTTGACGGCAACACTTGGTATGTGCATTCACTATTTAGGTCACTATTTGTCTTGGTAGTAATGAACTCTTATTTTTCATGTATAATATATTAGTCAGACAATAATCTCATTGTTTCAACAAAAGTTACATCCAGTTGATTTACAGGCTTAATCTAGTTTTTTAGTTATGCATGACCTGAAAAATAGATATGTTTTTAAGTAATTTATAATAGTGTCTATCTATATATTTCTTGAGTATATGGTGGACCATCTCCCCTGCTCTATTTTTCTTTTATAGAAAAGACACTTTGTTAGTTAACATTTAATCTTTATTCTTTTTTGAATGCTTGTATATAGGTACCTAATTCATAAGCAAAGGAGAGTGTTCATGGAAGTAAATTCAATTCCTCACGAAATGCATGAGGTCCAAGGATGATCCAAGCTGTTTTGTTTCTAAAGGATTTCAATAAGATTGTGATTTGGTTTATGCAAGTCATTATGAAAGTTATCAAATACATTCCATAAATTGTTTTTAACTTCAAATAATTAATTCCTTTTGATTTTCCAATATGTATTTGTTCACTAGTTATATATTCTCGGTACTTTTAAGTTCTCATTCTTTTTGATAGGGATCCTAGGTTTTTAAAATTAAACTGGCAGCGGAATTAAAATTAGTTTAAAACTATTTCCTGGATCCCATATGTTACTTANAAACCATTGAAGGATTTTATTGTTGTTGGCATTGGTGACAACTTCTTAGGTCCTCTATTTCTACACATTGCACTTTAAATAGGTAAAGTTGCCTTGACAATTTTTCCTATTAAATCTACGTTTATGTATATGTTATTCTAGGCTGATTGCGTGATTACTGATAAGAAAAATCAATTGCATAAATATTCTATTAGGATTGAGGGTGCTACTCTTCTTTAGAACCTGTCAATTTGTGTGGTTTACAAAGTTACTTATTTTCTACTTTTGTTCTAACTCTCTGTAGACCTATCACTATAGTGTCCTACGGGGAAGAAAAAAGAATCTACGGGTCAGATAAAATGGTTGCTATATTTTTTAGNGCATGACCTGAAAAATAGATATGTTTTTAAGTAATTTATAATAGTGTCTATCTATATATTTCTTGAGTATATGGTGGACCATCTCCCCTGCTCTATTTTTCTTTTATAGAAAAGACACTTTGTTAGTTAACATTTAATCTTTATTCTTTTTTGAATGCTTGTATATAGGTACCTAATTCATAAGCAAAGGAGAGTGTTCATGGAAGTAAATTCAATTCCTCACGAAATGCATGAGGTCCAAGGATGATCCAAGCTGTTTTGTTTCTAAAGGATTTCAATAAGATTGTGATTTGGTTTATGCAAGTCATTATGAAAGTTATCAAATACATTCCATAAATTGTTTTTAACTTCAAATAATTAATTCCTTTTGATTTTCCAATATGTATTTGTTCACTAGTTATATATTCTCGGTACTTTTAAGTTCTCATTCTTTTTGATAGGGATCCTAGGTTTTTAAAATTAAACTGGCAGCGGAATTAAAATTAGTTTAAAACTATTTCCTGGATCCCATATGTTACTTAATCGCTATTAGGAATCTTAAGAAGGTTGGAGGATTATTACCTTTGAAGCGTGATTGATGAAGACACTATTTTGAAGTTCTCTTCTTCCTGCTTCAATCCACCGGAACGGATCTTCAAAATTGTTTCTCCTTCTTCCTCAAAACTAACCCTAGTTTTAGTATTAATGGAGGCTAGGGTTTTGATGCTTAGAAGTAATTAGGATTAATGGAGAGGGAGGGGATGGAGCCAACAATTTTTGTTAGGGGTGGTCCTTGCAAAAATCATCCCTCCCTTATGTATATATAAGGGAGGCCAACCTAACCCTACTACAACTCCTAATTAGATCTAAACTGGGTCCCACTAAAATCTAGCTAATTAATTTAGTTTCCTAATCCTTTTATAACTCTTATAAAATTAGGAACTAAAATAATAATTACAAGTTGGTCCACCAAGGACTTGTAATTGAACCCTCTAGATTTAGTGGAATTAATATAAAACCCTCCCACTACTTAATTTGCAAATAGTTCCTCTACTATTTCTGATATTCGTAAAAACCCTCTGGTTTTGTAACATTTACAAGTCAGCACCATTAGGGTGATTACTTATTTACCCTTAACCATCAAATGCATTAATACAATATTTATTCTAATAATCTTCTAAACATTTTAGAAGATCACTGGCCAGTTTAGAATAATATTACATGCATTGACTTAAGTGAATATCTCTGAAGTAGATTCCATGTTGAATATTATAATCCTACTATGAGATCACAGTTATCCATTTTGCTCAGAATATTGGATCACGTTTTCGTCGATTGACCTCACTGTTTGCAAAACAAAATAACTATAACCTACATATATGGTATATACATATTCTCAGGATTAAGAACTTTTACCTAAAGTAGTGTAAAATACTTTAAATATGCTGACATAAAATATAAAGTATTTTTCGACGATCCGGTTCAATGTATTCGAAATACATCATTATACAAGTCTAGAAGTCTCTACTTCTGTGATGGAGATACATCACATCACTTACGTGATTGACTTTAGTATATTATAGTCTTCCCAATAACGTGTAGTTATCTAGACTACGAACAAAACATTCACCAATGAATTATATCTCTCTCCATATAAAACACTTATATATGAATAATTCATCGAAAATAATAATCTCACCATGCATGTTAAATATGATAAATTAAATTAATATTAAATCAAGTAACCATAGATGTCAAACATATTATTTTTAGGGCATAACCCCAACAATCACCCACTTGCACTATAAACAATCAAATGTCTCCTTTAAACCCATCTCATGGACATGAGAATAAAAAAACCTTCTGAGACAAGGCTTTGGTGAATGGATCAGCCAAGTTATCTGCCGAAGCAATCTTGGTGACAACAATATCACCCCGATTAGTGATATCTCTGACAAGATTGTATTTCCTTTGAATGTGCTTGTTAGCTTTGTGACCTCTAGGTTCTTTAGAGTTCGCAACTGCTCAACTATTATCACAATAGAGAGTAATATGCGGAGTAGCTTCTGAAACAACTATCAGATCTCCTAGAAATTTCTTGAGCCATACTGCTTCTTTAGCTGCTTCGTTAAAAGCTACGTATTCAGCTTCCGTGGTAGAATCAGCAATGCATTTCTGTTTGATGCTCCTCCAGCTGATAGCTCCACCACCAAGCGTGAAAACATATCCTGAACTCGACTTCCTTTCGTCAACATCTGACTGAAAGTCAGAATCTGCATAACCAACTGGAACTAGGTCTGTTCCTCCGCATACTAGCATATAATTCTTAGTCCTTCGCAAGCACTTTAGTATATGCTTTACGGCTGCCCAATGCATGCATTCCGGATTGGATTGGTACTGAATAACCATGCCTACAACAAAATAAATATCTTGTCGGGTATACAGCATAACATACATGAGGATTTCCACAGCTGATGCATAGGGAACCTTTTCTATGTCTTCCTTCTCTTCAGGAGTCTTTGGACATTGATCCTTCGAAAGAGAAATGCCATGTCTGTATGGCAAGAATCCCTTGATAGAATCTTACATTGAGAACCTTTCCAGTATTTTATAGATTCTAGATTTTCGATTTCTCAGAAGTTTTATACCTAGAATGTAGCTGGCTTCTTCCAAATCCTTCATGCTGAAATGATTAGACAACCAAATTTTAACTGATGATAGTGCTCCTACATCATTTCCAATGAGTAGGATATCATCTACATACAAGACTAGAAAAATCACCACATTACCATTCAACCTCTTGTACACACATGGTTCATCAGGGTGTTGATCAAAACCAATGGATTTGATTGCCTGATCAAATCTGATGTTCCAACTTCGAGAAGCTTGCTTCAGTCCATATATTGACCTTCGCAATTTGCATACCATATGCCCATGGTTGTCTGCTACAAAACCATCTGGCTGGACCATGTAAATGTCCTCTTCAAGATTGCCATTGAGAAAGGCTGTCTTGACATCCATTTGCCAAATCTCATAGTCATAATGAGCTGCAATGGAAAGAAGTATCCTAATGGATTTAAGCATGGCTACTGGCGAAAAGGTTTCATCATAGTCGATTCCCTCTTTCTGAGTAAACCCTTTCGCTACTAGTCTTGCTTTGTAGGTTTCAACCTTCCCATCAGGTCCTCTCTTCTTCTTATAAATCCACTTACACCCAATAGGTTTAATATCGGGTGGTAGGTTTACAAGTTCCCAGACTTGATTGGAATACATGGATTCTATCTCAGCTTTCATAGCATCCAACCATAATCTCGAATCTGCGTCATTCATTGCTTCATCATAGTTAGAGGGCTCAGTATCCTGACTATCAGGGACCAATTCAAAAGATTCTCCCAGTAGTATGTATTTAGCATACTTAGCTGGCAGTCTTTTTGCTCTCTCACTACGCCGAAGCAATGGTGGTACAGGTGCAACCAACGGTTCTGGTTGCTCATGTTGAAAAGGTGGATCAGCTTGAACCGGTGGTTGTTGTTGATCCATATCCACTTATTCTTGCATTGCTGGAGGATCATGCAGAACATGTGGTATTTCTTCAACCTCTGGTAATGTTTGGTTCCAAAATTCCTACACACTTGTGTGCCTAGCTCTGGATGATTCAGGGGCTTCAGCTGTGCCTCTGATCATTTGTCTAGATGAAGATGAAGTGAGATGAGGAATTATGAATGGTAAAGATGTAGAATGACTATACACTTGCTTGTTCATAGGATGTGAACCAGGTGTATGTCTTACTCCCACTGTCAAAGCATTCGATAATTCTTCAAGCACAATCTTACTCTTTGGTTTGTAGTTCAATATATATTCCTCCTCGCGAAAGATCGCATTTGTACTAACAAACACTTTCTATTCTCTAGGATTATAAAATTAATAACCACAAGTTCCTTTTGGATACCCTACAAATATGCTAACCTCTGACTTTGACTCTAGCTTGCTAGACTTTCCTTTCAGCACGTGTGCTGGATACCCCCCAGATGTGAAGATGTTGTAAACTCAGTTTACGTCCGGTCCACATCTCTCTGGGTGTTATAAGAACTGTCTTACTAGGTGCCAAATTCAAAAGGTATGCTGCAGTTTCTAGGGCATATCCCCAAAAAGATACGGGTAAGGAACTGTAACTCATCATGGACCTTACCATTTCTAATAGGGTCCTATTCCTTTTCTCTGCCACACCATTCTGCTGGGGAGTGCCCGGTGCAGTCAGTTGGGATATTATCCTATGTTCCACTAAGTATGCTCCAAATAGATTTGAGAGATACTCACCACCTCGATCAGATCGAATAGCTTTCACTCTTTTACCTGTTTGGTTTTCAACTTCAGTCTTAGATTTTTTGAACTTTTCAAAGGATTTAGACTTATGTTGCATCAGGTAGATGTAGCCATACCTTGAGTAGTCATCAGTAAAGGTGATAAAGTACTCATAGCCACCTCTTGCCTATATATTCATGGGACCGCATACGTCTGTGTGAACTAATTCCAATAAATCCTTGTCTCTAATGCCTTTCTCAGAGAAGGCTCTCTTAGTCATCTTACCTTCTAAACAAGATTCACAAAGAGACCATGGTTCAATTTCCAATGAGCTTAGAGGCCCATCTTGAACCAATCTTTGGATCCTTTTCAGATTAATGTGTCCAAGCCTTAGATGCCACAAATATGTAAAATTAGGTAAAGGTGATTTCCTTTTCAGAGGGGAATTTGATGCGTATAATTCCTTATTGTAAATATAGGGAATGATAGGAGAAATAAGATATAGACCATCCACCAACATGCCAGATATAATAACTAAACTACATTTAATTATTAAAACTTTAGTGGAATCAAATTCTAATTTCAAACCATCTCTAACAAGACAAGAAACAGAAATTAAATTCCGCCTAATATCCGGCACATAAAGACAATCCTTTAATAATAATGTATTATTCTCACTACCATAATAACTAGAAAGAAGTCGAACGTGTCCAAAAACAACGACTGCAACTCTTGCATCCATTCCAAGGCTCAGGCATATCTCCCCATCATTTAGTTATCTGGTTATCTGGAACCCCTGCAAAGAATTGCATAAATGATTAGTGGCTCCAGAATCAATACACCAGGTGTCTGGTGTATTAGTGGCAACATTTGCCTCCACAACTAATGATTCAAAAATACCTGAAGCGTTCTTCTTTGCTAGGTATTCCCTGCAGTTGCGCTTCCAATGTCCTGTCTTGCCACAATGGAAACACTTTCCTTTAGGCTTTGCATTTCCTTTGTCCTTGGACATCCCTTGAGGTTTGACTGGTTGAGATGGTTTCTTGTTCTTCTTTTTGGACTTATTGCCCTTAAGCTTACGTCTAGAAGAACCCTCTGCTATATTAACACTACCAGTATTTTGTCCTTTCATGATCCCTTCCACCACAATCAACTGCTTCATCAACTCAGGAAGAGTAGATGTCATTTTGTTTTTATTGTAGGTCATCCTGAACTGTGTAAAAGAAGACGGAAGAGAAGCAAGAATGACATCCTCCTTATAAGATTGTTTGAATGTGGTTCCAAGGGTTTCCAGTTCATTGAACAACCCCATCATGGTTAGGACATGATCATGAACTGGTGTACCCTCTGCCATTCTAGTGTTATACAACTTCCTTGTCGCTTCCTGCTCAGCAGGGCGACTATGATGTGCAAACATCTCTTTCAGCTCTCGAACGATATCGGCAGCATAAGGCACACTCTCATACTGCTGTTGGAGGACATTGGATAAGTATTCCATGATATAGCATTTAGCCATATCATTTGCCTTTATCCATTTGTGACATCGTTCTTGTTCCTCTTGGGGTGTGTCAGGACCAGGAAGGGCAGAACATTCTTCATCAAGAATGAACTTGTAGTCTTGAGCGATGAGTACGATGTCAAGGTTTCTTTTCCAATCAACATAATTAGGTCCAGTCAACTGGTTTTCTTTCAGGATGATTGAGAATGGAGAGAATGCAGATATCTATTTAACATGCATAACATAATAAATGGTGAGATATAATGATAGATAATTTTATAATAAACATTGGATTCCTAATCTACCGTATGTGTTCATTATTCCTTGGGACATCTGAACACATACCTGGATTAGGTGGAATTTCCAATTCCATCGATTTAATTTTCTGGTCATCTCATGCCTAATTAGATCGACATCCAATTTGTTTAGCCTCTGATGAAATGAGAGACACCTGTTCCTTGGGGAAGCATTGTCTTTTGTTTCTCAGTTGAGTGTGATCCACAGTCTCGGTCTAAAATGCTGGATTAATAAGAACAGTTTCCTTAGGAAAATCTGTGCAAACTACCTAGTTTAAACCTTAGCTCTATAAGCAATCTATGTTGATAACCATTAGTACGTGCTATTCCTTAGGGCATTAGCACGCCTAAATTTTTCCATAGACTGACTGTGGAAGGCTATGGGATTAAATCCATTTTGATCAAATCCCTCTCCCACTCAATTTCTTTAAAAAGAAGGATTTTGTTTAAGTGTGTACCTTATTATACATACATCACATACATCAAAAGATAATACACAAAATTAATAATTTAATAATGATTGATTTTGTATCCCTTGGTTTCAAAAACCAAATACCAGTTAGGACTTAGAATAATAATGAGCATGTATTAAGCACCACCCCTTTAAAACCTCTTGAAAATTAGAAAAAATCATATTTTTAATAATTTCTAAGTCATCCCATAATCTAAAACCACATGTTTGGAACTATGTGGGACCCACTACCAACCAACCAAAATTTTTCAAAAAATACCCAAAAATGGGCTGGACCAGTTCGGATCCGGTTTGGTTCGGATCAGCTTAGTTTGATTCGAACCAAATCAATCCAACTGAGTCAGCTGACTCAGGCGAGTCAGACAGTCTGACTTGCCTGAGTCAGATGAGTCTGACTCATCTGACTGGGGTAGGACCGACGGGTCGGGTTGGCGGGTCGACGGGTCAGGCTGGCGGGTCGGGCTGGCGGGTCGAGTTAGCAGGTTAACGGGCCAGGTTGGCGAGTCGAGTTAGTGGGTTGACGNGTCAAGTGCCAAGCCCACCAGGACGTACCCGGGCTTAGCCTTGATAGGACCCATGTCTTGTTTTGTTTGTTTTAAACTTAAATTTTAAGTGGGCTTGGTCTGACCAAGCCCATTTAAACCATTAATCAAACAATCCCACTAACCCTAATAACCCACGGTTACCCTCTAGCCCATCCCATCTTTTCTTCACCGAAATTAATTTTAGTTTTCTAAAATATGACATATTTTGATCCTTTTTCAAAATTAGTAAGTAGTTTTTCAAAAACTGTTTTAGAAACACAAATATACTTACAAATTTAGTAACTAAAACAAATGGGAAAAAACTTAGCTTCTAGAAATAATGAGTTATCAACCCTTTCAACCAAGATCCTGGGACTAAATTTGGTGCTTATTTCTAACATGCAAATTAATTCTAAACTAACAACAATCAAAATTAAATCATTAACATAAAATATAGATCATGGATCAAAATTAATTGAAATTTCTTCATTGGTTTCTTGGATTGAATCAAAATCCAATATAGATTTATCAATTTAGGAGCTTTTTAGGTTTAGATTATCAACATAAAATAAAACCCTAAAAATCTAGGGTTCCTAGAACCCAACGATCCATGCACCTCCATCTTCCACATCTTCTTCTCCTTTGATCTCGATCAAATAATAAATAATAAATACATCCAACCTATACCCTTGTGTATGGTGTACATCAAATCTAACATTATAAATTTAAATAGGCAGGGAAGCCAAGAAACTAATTTTTCTTGTCCTTTTACATGCCTCCAAAATAAATAAATAACTAGATTCAATTACACATCCACATAAATCAATTTTTAAAATTAATTAATTGATCCATGATCCTTCACAATAAAAGATCCTAACAACAGATTAAGCTAGGCTCTGATACCACTAATAGGGATCCTAGGTTTTTAAAATTAAACTGGCAGCGGAATTAAAATTAGTTTAAAACTATTTCCTGGATCCCATATGTTACTTAATCAATGTTAGGAATCTTAAGAAGGTTGGAGGACTAGTACCTTTGAAGCGTGATTGATGAAGACACTATTTTGAAGTTCTCTTCTTCCTGCTTCAATCCACCGGAATGGATCTTCAAAATTATTTCTCCTTCTTCCTCAAAACTAAACCTTAGTTTTAGTATTAATGGAGGCTAGAGTTTTGATGCTTAGAAGTAATTAGGATTAATGGAGAGGGAGGGGATGGAGCCAACGATTTTTGCTAGGGGTGGTCCTTGCAAAAATCGTCCCTCCCTTATGTATATATAAGGGAGGCCAACCTAACCCTACTACAACTCCTAATTAGATCTAAACTGGGTTCTACTAAAATCTAGCTAATTAATTTAGTTTCCTAATCCTTTTATCACTCTTATAAAATTAGGAACTAAAATAATAATTACAAGTTGGTCCACCAAGGACTTGTAATTGAACCCTCTAGATTTAGTGGAATTAATATAAAACCCTGCCACTACTTAATTTGTAAATAGTTCCTCTACTATTTCTGATATTCGTAAAAACCTTATGGTTTTGTAACATTAACAAGTCAGCACCATGAGGGTGATTACTTATTTACCATTAACCATCAAATGCATTAATACAATATTTATTCTAATAATCTTCTAAACATTTTAGAAGATCACTGGCCAGTTTAGAATAATATTACATGCATTGACTTAAGTGAATATCTCTGAAGTATATTCCATTTTGAATATTATAATCCTACTATGAGATCACAGTTATCCATTTTGCTCAGAATATTGGATCACGTTTTCGTCGATTGACCTCACTGTTTGCAAAACAAAATAACTATAACCTACATATATGGTATATACATATTCTCAGGATTAAGAACTTTTACCTAAAGTAGTGTAAAATACTTTAAATATGCTGACATAAAATATGAAGTATTTTTCGACGATCCGGTTCAATGTATTCGAAATACATCAATATACAAGTCTAGAAGTCTCTACTTCTGTGATGGAGATACATCACATCACTTACGTGATTGACTTTAGTATATTATAGTCTTCCCAATAACGTGTAGTTGTCTAGACTACGAACAAAACATTCACCAATGAATTATATCTCTCTCCATATGTAACACTTATATATGAATAATTCATCGAAAATAATAATCTCACAATGCATGATAAATATGATAAATTAAATTAACGATAAACCAAGTAACCATAGATGTCAAACATATTATTTTTAGGGCATAACCCCAACACTTTTTCCTTAAGATTTTTGTTCTTTTGTTTAGATTTAGTGTTGTGGATTATTTCTAAAGGACTGTGTGTGTAGGAGAGAAGGCTTTGTGTATGGGGGTTGTGGGAGTATAGTTTTTCCAAGACAAGGGACAAAAAAATTTATCATTTTTCACAGTTATAATTTTGACAAATTTGTAACGTAAGCTGGAATTTTGTCACGTTTACAACTATTACAATTTTTTTGTACAAATTCTAAGAAAATTATGAAATTTGTTTGTTGAATAACCTTAACAAAAACATTTATTAACTGTTATAACCGTGACAAAATAATAAAGTCATCATATTAGGTCGTTGTTTAGAACTTAGAGGGAAATGAGAGTGGAAAAAGAGGGGTAAGGTTTTTATTTAAAGTATTGGTTAAAATTTTTGGGGTTTTGGCATTTTGTATTTTTTTCTGTTTAGTTTTATGTTTTAAAAAAGAAAGTTTTAAAATTTAAACACTATAATAAAAAATAATATAAATTCATTAAGTATATATTAAAATAACTATTTAATAGCTAAAATGAATATACAATGTAGAGATAATTGTATTTTAGGTTCATTTTCCAAATAATAGAACTCAAGAACCTAAGCTTGCATAGTTCAATGATTTAGTGTCTAGCTCTTATAATTTTTGTTTACAATGAAGCTATGCTTAATGAATGTACTTTTGGTCCAACAAAGAAGACAATTCAAAAGAAGTAGTAAAGTTAAGAACTCTTTATTTATTTTTAAATGGATTAAAAGTTAACAAAAATGAAAATTGTTAAACATTCACATATAAGAAAATTACATTACATCTTAAGTTTTACTTTACAACAACTGAATATAAAGTACATTTTAGAGTTAAATTAATTGCACTTTGAGCTGTACGATTACACCACTTGAATATCTTCACTTCAACAACAATCTTACTGAACTTGAAGTAGCAATTAACACCTTCTTGAATAACAATACCTCAATAATTCCTTTTCACGCTTGAGCTAACTCATCTCTCACCCAAGTGACCCAGCCACTTCAACCAGTCTTCATATCTGACCCAAATAGACAAAACCCAACAATAGCTTTATAGATCAAGCCCTCTATTCTCTTTCTCTTCTCTTTGCCATTTCTCACTATCTTTCTCTCTCTAAGTTTATAATTGCAGATGTGGCAACCGAACAAGGCATGAGCAGTTGGACTGATCTCTTCGATTCATTTATGAATTTTTTGTGCAAGTAAATATACCTCATTTGTGGGACCCCCGCTAACAAAAAAAATAATAATAACAATAATAACATTTTTTTGTAGTATTAGCAAGGTTTAGAAACCTTAGTGTTAGTAATTTTGAGGTGTAACAAAAAGAAAAGGGGCTTGTTACCTAATAAGGGTATTAGTGGAAATAGAAATATGTTGTCTAAACAAAAAAAAAAAGAAAAGAAAACTGAAATGGATATATAGTATATCTATTAGTTAGTAGTAATAATAGGAAAGAAAGAAAAAAAAAAATATAATAAGAAGATAAGAAAGAAAGGAGAGTAAAGAGAGAGACTTGAGAGAAAGATAGAGAGGAGGGAAAGAAATCGTGGGTGAGAGAAGAGAAGAGAAAGCTGTCGACCAGCTGAGAGAGAAGGGGAGAGAGTGAGATCGTCCAGGGAGAGAGAGAGAT
>MVGT01003002.1:0-13384 GCA_002174775.1 Macleaya cordata
TCTAAAGAGATAGACTGATGGGTCATGAGAGATAATTTCGGGTCAGCTTGCACTAATTCTGGAATCTCCACGGATTTTGTAGCATTCAATGTCTTTTTCTTCTCCTTTTGCTGCGCATTGCGCTCCTTCCTTTTAGCTCTGTCTTGCTCTAGCATCTCAGGATGAAGTACATAACACTGATCCTTGGTATGAATAGTCTTCTTGCAATGTTCGCAATAAAGATTTTTCTTTCCAGACTGTTGCTCCCCATTTTTTGTATCTTTCACATTACTATTCTGCTTCTGTTTCCCTTTGTCATCCTTCCTATCGCTCTTCTTGTTCTTGGCTTCAATGGCAATAGCTGTCACCAAAGCCTCTTCAAGGTCTTGGNGATTCCTAACAGCGATTAAGAATTAAAAGGGATTCAAGGAAATAGTTTTAAACTAATTTTAATTCCGCTGCCTGTTTAAATTTTAAAAACCTAGAATCCCTATCAGAAGTTGATAGACACGGTCACATGGGGAAGAGAGAACATCTTCGCTAATCATCTCTTGGATCATCTCCAAGTAATCTTCACCCCAAAAGCCACCCCATAAAAAGATTTGCGCCTAAGCAGGTAGGAATACTCAAAGAACTGTACGTAAGACCGCCTCAAAAGGAGTTTCTTAAAATATTACACTTGGCTGGGGGTATTGATAGAAAATTATTTATATTATTTTGTTTATTTTTTACTAAAGAAAAAGGAGTGATCGTTTACTTCATTCATCAATGCTTGCAAGTTAGTGATTTGTCTCTTCGTTTATGGTGTGAACTATGGACCGTGTGGTGATTGTGAATTTTTTTCTTTTGAATTGGACTTAAATTTAAAGATGAATCTTTTTGCAAGATTTGATACTAAGACCTACAATACGGAGACAATACTTTTAACCACTCTAGTAAGTAGTCTTCCGAGGTGGTAATGAATTCTTTTTTTTGTTCATGGCGCTTTATTTATGTTCATTGATGGGGCAAGTTCTCTGTGTCTTTTGTGGAGCATTCTATACTTTTGTGGCATATTCTGATGTTGTTACCTTACATTTTTACTTGTATTTTTTAAGACCTCTCTTATTAGGACCCTATCTTATTAGGACTTCCACTTTGGTTGGAGAGGATGTTCAAATTTTGGGTCTTTTAAACTCAAATATATGAACCTTTCTCATTTGGGTTTTTTTTCTAAGGGGACTCCCCTCCCAAAAAAATAACTAAACAATTCCACCCCACCACCGTCGCCGCCAGCACCACTACCTCACCGCCTCCATCATCGGAAGAACCATCTCTACTTGCAGCTGCTAATGCCGATGAATCTCGCGAAGCTATTCTCAGATTGATTAAACTTAGAACGACAAAATAATCTTAAAAAACAGGAGTAACAATAATCGAAGGTCCAATTAAATTCATATGGCTTCAAGGTTGTGTCGAAATCGGTTCGTTATTTCTTAGGGGTTTTTCGTCCATTACAAAATGCGTTCTCAAACCCTAGGATTTTCATTAAGAAAAAAGCTTCGGAAAAAAATTCTTTCAGATGGCAGCATTGATTGCAGATAAAGAGAGAGAGGGGAGAGAAAGAGGACCCATCCACACCTTAATTTATTTTATGAAAAATTACAACTTCAAAACAATCAGAATCAATATTTAGCCTAAAACTAACTAATTCTTGCTTCATCTGGGTATAAAGTATAAACCGATTATGAAAAGGAATAAAATATTAAAAAGACAACCAATTTCGCAGTTCGGTGGTGGTGGAGATGGTGATGGAAGTGGAGGTGGTTGTGGCGGGGGTTGTGGTAGTAGAGAGGTGGTACAATTTTAGGGTTTAATTGTTTTTGGAGAGGGGAGTCCAAAATCGTCCCTCCCCTTAACCATTTTGCAACATTTGGCGGTGCCCTTTAACCAGGCAAGCCCAAAATAGGGAGTCCCAATAACAACAAGTCTTTTTTAATTCAATAATAGTCACAATGTCAAAATAAAAATGGTGTTATTAAGGGAGTTCTTGAAAATGTTGGGGGATGGATAAGTTAAAGGGGCTTTTATTCCAAAATCACATTTTCAATTTTTTCTTTTTTTACTAGGGGGTGGTGATGGTGTAAACTAAACTAACACCTCACTTCCACCGCCAGCCACTGCACTGAACTCCACCGCCGACCACTTCAACCTCACCGTCGACCACTTAAAAATAAAGAAAGAGAGAGAAGAGTGAAAAAATGTGGGAGAGAGAAGATTGGATGAGAGGGAGATAAGAGAGGAGAGAGAACGAGAGGACCCACCCACCCCCTTCTTTCCTTCATTCCCTCCCCTTATTTCCTTCATTTTTCTTCTTTCCTTCCCTCTCCTTCTTTCCCCTCACCATTTCACAGATAAAAAAAAAAATTCAGATCTAAAATTATTTTTTTCAAGAAGACGACGAATTTGACCACCAGTGATTGGGTTTTGCTGAAAAATTTGACCATCAGTGGTTGAAATTTTTTTTTTTTTGAAAAAGTCGACCACCAATGGTTGAACTACCTAAATTTTTGAAAAGTTTTTTTGAACTGCCAGTTGGTGGTCGAAAATTTTAATCTAATTCGACCACCAATGGTCGAATTCGTCATCATTTTTTAAATCTTTTTGAGAATTAATAAGAATAGCAGATCTATTTCAGCCCAATGATGGTCAAATTTTTCTACAAAAAATCGACTACCAGTAATTGAGTTTTGCTAAAAAATTCGACCATTCAACCATCAGTGGTTGAATTGCCCAAACTTTGATAAAAAATTTGAACTGCTCATTGGTGGTTAAAAATTTCAATCGAATTTGACCACCAATGGACGAATTCATCATCATTGTCGAAAAATTTTTTAGATCTGAAATATTTTTTAACTAAATTCTTTTTTTCTTTTTATTCGTAGGGAGGGCAAGATCTAGATAAAGAGGGGTGAGATCTAGATAGGGGCGAGATCTAAAGAGGTGGTGAAGAGTCGAGAGAGGGAAGAAATCTGTAGGGAGAGAGAGGTGGAGGGTAGAGGGGGTGGTTGATCAAAAGGTTTCTAGTAGAAGAACATTCAATCAAGAATAAATAATAGAATTAAGAAGAAGACAATGCTGCTGAAGATAGTTTACCTCTCTAAGATTCTCAATATTCTTTAAAGAATTAACCAGAAAAGAAAAAAAACAATGGTAACTCTTACACAACCCGTAGGTTTATACCCTTCAAAAGAAATCAATAAAAAGAACTCCCCCCTACACAAAGGGATTAACTCCTACTTATAGAAAAGAGTACTTGGCTGTTTCTAATTGGTAACCTTCTTGGACACCAAGTCTTCTCCCAGCAGTTTTCTATTTCACAATAGAAAACATCCACCTTGCTGGAAAAGTAGACTTCTAAAATAGAAAGTTAAGTATATACTATTATATTAGTAATTACTAAAAGTTGCTTCTCATATATATATGAGAAACTTACTAAACCAGCCATCTACTATTATATTAGTAATTACTAAAAGTTGATTCTCATATATATATGAGAAACTTACTAAACCAGCCATCTACTATTAATGGGTGATCCACCTGGATCATGGCTCCCCATTTTGGAGAAGCCGAAAGCACCTGCAAAGGCTAAAACTGTAAATGAGGGAACTCACGAGCTCCCATCTCTTTACTAAACCACTTGGACTTACTCGGCAATTGACCCTTTCTACCAATCCGGTATGATTCAATCTGTCCACGCCTAGTCCCCCTGACCTTCTTCTCAAGGATACAATCCTCTTGTAATGGATCCTCCCTCTCAAACCATAGGTCATCAAGTGAAGGGAGTTGATAACTACGCACATCAGCTTCATCATCCAACAAGGATGGCTCAAAGGGCTTTAAATACTCAGCATTAATCACGGAGTACATCTTCATGTAAGGCGGCAACTCCAGTTGAAAGGCGTTTTCTCCAATCTTCTTCAAAATTTTGAATGGCCCGTACCGAAGAGGCTTCAACTTCTTTCCCTCTCCTTGCAACCGCTCTGTGCTGAGCTTCAACCAGACTAAATCTCCCTCTTTGAAGTCATGTTGGAGTTTATACCTGTCATGCCGAGCCTTATATCGTTGTTGGGATCTTTGTAGTTGCTCCTCAACTTCCTTATGGACTTTAGAAATCCGCTCCAAAAGTCGTTGTGCTTTCAGTTTATCTTCCTCAGCCTTGCCATCTTGCTTTTCAGTAAGAGAGAAAGCCAAATCAAAAGGACTCGAGGGTAGGTAACCTAAGCAGACCTCAAATGGGGATTTCAAGGTAGAACTATGAATAGCTCGGTTGAATGCAAACTGTAAATAAGGCAAGCTCTCATCCCAAGTCTTAGGATGTTTAGAGTTATAGCCTCGTAACAAGTGGACCATGGTTCGGTTCACCACCTCTGTCTGGCCATCCGACTGTGGATGAAATGCAGTGCTTCGTTTCAGCCTCGTATCCATCATCCCCCATAAAGACCTCCAAAAGTGACCAAGAAATCTGCTGTCCCGATCAGAAATAATAGAAGTAGGTAAACCGAAATGCTTCCAAACATGTTGGAAAAATAATTTAGCGGCTCCTTCTCCTGTAACTGTCTTCTTACAAGGAATCAAGACAACCATCTTGCTGAACCGATCAACTACTACTAATAAGTAATCAAACCCGGTCTTAGAGGTAGGTAAACCACCCAAAAAGTCCATCGAGATACTCTCCCAAGGTCGAGATGGCACCGGTAACGGTGTGTATAACCCTAACTTCCTTGAGGGTTTCGATGTGTTACAGAGCACACACCCTCGAATAAAGCGTGCAACATCCATCTGCATCCGAGGCCAAAAGGCATAACGTCGTAGATTGAGTAATGTCTTTTCTACTCCAAAGTGACCTGCTACCTTAGAAGTATGAGCTTCTCGTATCCACTGCAATCTGTCCCCATCTACCGGAATACATAGTTGCTCTCCTTTGAACATCAAACCATCCTTCAGTTCAAATTCACAAGGCTTACCTTGTTGCAGCTTTGCATATGACACTTGAAAATCTGGATCAGTATCATACCCTTTCACGTACTCGGACGGCATCACAGGTTGTATTTGCATAGCCACCAGCAAAGCGGAAGATCCTGGAGGCCTAGACAACATATCTGCTAGCCTATTAGTCGTACCTTTCTTGTACTTGATGATGATGTTGAATTGTTGTAAATAGGACATCCACTTCATATGTCGGGCCTGCTGCAACTTACTCTGTGTTTGAAGAAACTGTAAAGGTTTGTGGTCTGAATGGACTACAACTTCCTTCCCTAACAAGTAGCATCGCCAATGCTTCACCGATTGGTGTAAGGCGTATAACTCCTTGTCATAGGTTGGATAATTCCTCACTGCAGAATTAAACATTTCTGAGTAATACTCCACGGGCTTCCCATCCTGCATTAAAATACCACCCAAAGCATAGCTACTAGCATCTGTCTCTACCTCAAACGGTCTCTGCAAGTTAGGCAAAGCTAAAACTGGAGCTTCAGAAATCTTCCGTTTAAGCAACTTGAAGGTATCGTCATGTTTTTCTAACCAGTCAAACTTCCTTCCTGCCTTTGTTAACTCAAATAATGGTGCTGCAATTTGAGAGAAGTGTCGGATAAACTTACGGAGATACTGGCAAGCGCCCATAAAGCTACGTACTTCAGTCACTGTGCGCGGTCTAGGCCAATCCGTAATAGCCTTAACCTTAGATGGATCCACTTTAAGTTGTCCACCACCAACAATGAAGCCAAGATACACCAATGATTCCTTCCCAAACTCACATTTCTTACCATTCAGTCTCAATTGATGTTGCTGCAAAGTCTCTAATACTTTCTCTAGATGTATAAGATGCTTCTCCCATGTAGGACTGTATATCAAAATATCATCCAAATATACAATGACAAAATCATCAATAAAAGGGCGAAGTACCTCATTCATAAGACGCATGAAAGTAGCAGGAGCATTGCATAAGCCGAATGGCATAACAAGCCACTCGAAGAGACCTTGTTTAGTCTTGAAGGCTGTCTTCCACGTATCATCTTCTCGGATTCGAACTTGATGATAGCCAGATTTCAAGTCCAATTTTGTGAACCAACAAGCTGATTGCAACTGATCCATCAAATCATCAATCCTCGGTAGAGGATACCGATTCTTGATGGTGATTTTATTAAGTGCTCGGAAGTCGATGCACATACGCCAACCTCCATCCTTCTTAGGAACCAATAACACTGGTGACCCACAAGGTGAACAACTAGGCTTCAACACTCCTTGCTCAAGGAGCTCAGTGACCTGCCTTTTAATCTCCTCACTTTCCTCTACTGAATGACGATACATACCCAAATTAGGTAATGGAGAATCTCCCACAAGCTGTATCTCATGCTCAATTGGTCGCTTTGGTGGTAACTCGTGGATCTCTCCAAACAGCTCCTGGAACTGTGCCTGCACCTTCTCAAGCTCCGACTGTTGTCGTGGAGAGAGTGACAAAGTGGACAACACAACAGAAGATGGAACCTCATCATGCGGCTTGATCATCAACAAGACGAACTTACCACAAGCGTTCACCATCCGCTTGGCTTGAGCAGCAGTAACCAAGCTATTAGCAAGGGAAGCCTTGCTAGCTCGGATGAAGAACTCTATGCCATCCTTCATAAATCGATATTTTTGAAGCTTGCGATAGAAAACAGCATCTCGATCCCATAGGTATGGACTACCTAGAATAACTTGGCATACATCCAACGGCACCACATCACATGTCACCTCATCAATGAATTCTCCAGTAATGGCAAACTTAAAAGTGCATTGCTTGGTGATTGTTGACTCGACATCCTTTTGAATCCATCCTAGTGGGTATGGTTTAGGATGAGGTGTGACTGCCAATCCCAATTTCTGAACCACTGCAGCGGATATGAGATTCTTTTGACTACCTGGATCAATAATAGCTTCTATCAAATTCTGCTTCACCTGTATACGAACATTGAACAAGGCTTCACGTTCTTCTAAAGAGATAGACTGATGGGTCATGAGAGATAATTTCGGGTCAGCTTGCACTAATTCTGGAATCTCCACGGATTTTGTAGCATTCAATGTCTTCTTCTTCTCCTTTTGCTGCGCATTGCGCTCCTTCCTTTTAGCTCTGTCTTGCTCTAGCTTCTCAGGATGAAGTACATAACACTGATCCTTGGTATGATTAGTCTTCTTGCAATGTTCGCAATAAAGATTTTTCTTTCCAGACTGTTGCTCCCCATTTTTTGTATCTTTCACATTACTAGTCTGCTTCTGTTTCCCTTTGTCATCCTTCCTATCGCTCTTCTTGTTCTTGGCTTCAATGGCAATAGCTGTCACCAAAGCCTCTTCAAGGTCTTGGACCTTGAATAAACGCAACTCTCTACGTATATACTCATGCAAACCTCCAACAAACTTCATAAAGATATCGTGGTCATCAAGGTCTAACTCCAACACCATAGCTTGATTCTGAAACTCGGTCCCATATTCTTGTACGGTCTGCCCAAAGTTTTGCTTAAGATGCTGCCACCTAAACCACCTTTCTTCCTCGAAGCCGACTGGATAAAATTGCTTTCGCATGGCCTGCTTAAATTTCTTCCACGTCATAGTTGTAATACTATTACGTTTTCTATAAGCCTTCCACCATGTAAGAGCATGATTTTTTAACTTCAGCATAGCAAAGTTGATCTTTTGGCGACTATCATACTGATAAATAGTATAATAAGTCTCCAATTGATCGATCCAATGATCCAACTTTTCAGCGTTGACAACGCCATCATATGCAGGAATATCAATCTTAACATCAATTTTAAGACCATCCATAGAATTTTTAAAGTTACCTTTCTTTGCGGGTTTCGGTTCCACGTCATCTTTGGGCTCTTCATCACCTTTGTCGGATTCCTCGTCTTCACTATCGGAATCATCCCCATCACTGCTCATCTCCTTCCCTTTCGTCATGCTACTCCTCTTCACATGCACTCTAGAAGTAGAGGTATGAGTTTTTTGGGTCTCCTTTTTAAGAACACGAGGCTGCTCTTCCTTGGGTGTGTCTACAAGTGTCGTCACCAACTTTGTTACCTTCTCCGTCAAAGTTTCTAACTTTTTCTCCAATGAGTCGATACGTGTTTCCGTGTTTTCTTCTCCTGCCATCAATTTCTTCTTCTCTTGTCGTAGTTTTCTCTCCGAAATTAAAGGTGCTACTAGTTCTCTACCCAAAACCTTGATTTGATTGCGAGTTGAGACCATACACCACAAGGAACTACAGAAATCTAAGGCTCTGATACCACTTGATCAAAAGGTTTTTAGTAGAAGAACATTCAATCAAGAACAAATAATAGAATTAAGAAGAAGACAATGCTGCTGAAGATAGTTTACCTCTCTAAGATTCTCAATATTCTTTAAAGAATTAACCAGAAAAGAAAAAAAACAATGGTAACTCTTACACAACCCATAGGTTTATACCCTTCAAAA
The DNA here is from genome assembly GCA_002174775.1 of Macleaya cordata. Taxonomy (NCBI): domain Eukaryota; kingdom Viridiplantae; phylum Streptophyta; class Magnoliopsida; order Ranunculales; family Papaveraceae; genus Macleaya; species Macleaya cordata. The sequence continues at coordinate 8,467 of MVGT01003002.1, forward strand.
GAAATCAATAAAAAGAACTCCCCCCTACACAAAAGGATTAACTCCTACTTATAGAAAAGAGTACTTGGCTGTTTCTAATTGGTAACCTTCTTGGACACTAAGTCTTCTCCCAGCAGTTTTCTATTTCACAATAGTAGACTTCTAAAATAGAAAGTTAAGTATATACTATTATATTAGTAATTACTAAAAGTTGCTTCTTATATATATATGAGAAACTTACTAAACCAGCCATCTACTATTATATTAGTAATTACTAAAAGTTGATTCTCATATATATATGAGAAACTTACTAAACCAGCCATCTACTATTAATGGGTGATCCACCTGGATCAGTGGTGGAGAAAGGAGACATATCTGTAGGGAAAGAGAGTTGTGGAGGCTATGGAAAGGATTAGAATAAAAAACAGTTAGCCTGCAGTGGAGTGGGAGGTGGTGTAATTGCCAATGGTAGAGTGGGAGTGGGGTGGTGAAGATGATGGTTTAGTTTGAGATTTTTTAAGGTCGGGTGGAAAGATACCAACCCAACTCCAAAATAATATTTTGATAATATTATTTTGATCTAAAACCTACACAAATATTTCAAAATAGCCAAAAACTCCAAAATAAGGTGTAAAGACATATCTACCCTCTAACTAACTACTTTTTTATATTTTATTTTCACATAATTTTTTTTATAACTTTAAAAATAGAAATCAGTTTTTTAAAAAATTTATATATTTGGAAAGCATTCATTGAGATCTTCGATATGAGACCAATCAACAATATTATTTTCTAAAAAAATATTTACATAGCATAAAACATTGTTTCCAACTATTTTTTATCTACATTAGAGCAAATTCAAATTTTCATGCTTCAAAATTAAGCAATAGCAAAAGAAGAAGTAAAGATCTCAACGAGTGCTTTTGAAAGGTCTATGTTTTATGTTTGTCGAATTTCGTGTCAAAAGTAAACTCAAGATAGTCTTTTGTAAATCTGAGTTAGAGTCTAGAAAGTATTGGTTCACATCGGTTGAAAGAGAAAAAATTTACAAAGGTTCCGAAGAACTCGACTCACCATCGGAAGACATCCTAGGATGGTAAGTGACTTAGAACACTAAGTACCATAGGTGGTTAGATCATTAAGAGTATTTCCCACACTTTTAATTTGCTTAAAAATATATTAAAAAAAATCAGAATCTGGATAGTTTAGTTTCGAAAAACCAACTGTGATGATGGTTGTTTTAAATAGGGAAAAGGTAGTTTCGAAATCAACCTTAGTTTGATTTCGAAACTAAACTTTATCTGATGTCAAATGAAGTTTAGTTTCGAAACCAAAACTTGTTGGTTTCGAAACCAAATCTCATCTGTCTTCAGATGAAGTTTGGTTTCGAAACCAAATCTCATCTGTCATCAGATGAAGTTTGGTTTTGAAACTAACATGATTGGTTTTAAAACTAAATGTCAAAAACTATCACAGATTCGTTTTGGTGTCGAAACCAAAGAGGTCAGTTTCGAAACCACATGTTGGTTTCGAAACAAACCTACTTGGTTTTGAAACCACCGCCCAGATTCGAATTGTTTGTGCGATTTTCTGAGCTGTAAAGTAACCTTTTAACATATTATTGTTCATCTCCCTCTAAACCTTGTTTTAGGGATATAATTAAGCGTGGGAAACCTTTTTAAGTGGGATGAGAGGCTTAATGGAATGATCTCTCATCTCCAATAATGGTGTCTACCATTAGTCCTAGAATTAATAATTTAATCTAGGATTAGGCTAGACATTTTATTATAAATAGGGGTTGAAACTTCAGTATTCTTCAACCATTCACCCCTCACCTCAACAACATTTGAGAGTCTTCAACTCTAAACCCTTAGTTCTCAAGCTTGTTGAACTTGGTTCTAATCCTTCCCATTTCAAACTAAAAACTCTGTTTTTGTGTACCGGTGGATTTCTAGTGGTGTAGCTTGAAAAGTCAAGCTCGTGGTGATATACTTGAGGAGTCAAGTATTGGTTCAAGGTGCGGGACTTGCGGAGGTCAAGTTGGAGACGCATCAACATCCACCAAGAGGCAAATTCGTGGAGTTTGAATTTGTGGATAAACTGTACACCATAGCTGATAGAGCGTAGAGGAAGTCGTAATTCGTGTCTATCGAGTGGTTAATAAGTTTGTAAATTTTTCATTAACTTTTAGTGGATTCTTTTCTGGACTACGTCCCAGGGTTTTTCCCAGTTTGGGTTTCCTCGTAAACAAAATCTCTTGTGCATAATTTTACATTTATTGCAAGATTGAAATATTCGATTCTTCTTCTTAATTCCGCATATTAAGAATCGAATAAGTTAATACTCTTGTTAGAGATTTTTGCTTTACTATTTATCACCATTTAAATCTTGAATTAGGTGATAGTGTGATCATTTACCATAGTTACAGAGAAATATGGTTAATCCAACTTAACCGTAGGGCTGTTAGATTTTCAGCTTTCTCAATATATGGATCTCGTCAAAATCTATTACTAAAAACTATATGGAAAAATATTTTTGCATAAATAAACATACTACTACTTTGACAAAAAAAATGCAAAATATTTTTGCACAAATAAACATAGTACCTCTTTGACAAAAAAGCGCAAAAATATTTTTGCACAAATAAACATACTACTACTTTAACAAAAATGTTTTAGAACATTTTTAACTAATTTGTATCCAAATTCGAATTTTTATACTTCAAAAATAAAAAATATCAAAATAAAAAGTGAAGATCTCGATTAGTTCTTTCTAAATATATAAATTTTGTCGAAATATGATATTAAAAATCGCTTGCAAAAATATTTTTGCAAAAAATTTGTAATAATTTTTATTTATTTTTTATGAAAAAAATATTGTTGATTGATCTCATCTCGAAGATCTCGACGAATGCTTTTCAAATATATAAAATTTGTAAAAATCTAATTTTTAGTTTAAGAGATATAATAATTTAAAGTTTAAAAATAAAAAAAAATAACAAAATTTCTCTCTCATCCACCTGCACATCTTTAAAATGACATAAAAAGACCAAATAAGGGTATAATTGGAACTAAAAGTGCATCAAAATAGAATTTTTAGATATTTTGATATTAAAAAGTGGAATGGAATTTTCTTCTTGCAATCATGGCTAAGATGGGGTTTAGTGAACATTGGTGTTCTTTGATTTTTCAGTGTATTAGCACTTCTTTGACAGCAGTGAAACTTAATGGTTCCCCTTGTCATTTCTTCTCTCCTACAAGAGGATTGAGACAAGGAGACCCCCTCTCTCCTTATCTCTTTATCTTATGTATGGAAGGTTTGTCTAGAACAATTCTAGATGCTGAATCCAAAGGGCTTATTCATGGTATTAAAGTGTCAAGAGGGAGTCCTTCTATTTCACACTTTCTTTTTGCTGATGACTGTCTTATTTTTGCTAGAGCTAACCTGATTGAATGTAGAAATTTGCTTGGTATCTTGAATACTTTCAGTGTGGCTTCTGGACAACTTGTAAACTTTCAAAAATCGGGTCTTTTCTTTAGCAAAAATGTTCCTAGTAGGCACACCAAAATGATGAGGTCAATTTTGAAAGTCCCCTACATTGGGTTAAATGACAGGTACCTAGGAGTTCCTTTGTTTACCAATAAGTCTAAATTGTGTTGTTTTGAGCCAATTCTAGAGAAAGTGGAGTCTAGGCTCCAAGGTTGGAAGAGCAAGATCTTATCTCAGGCTGCTAGGTCTACCCTTGTTAAAACAGTTATTCAAACTGTGGCTAATTATCAGATGGGGGTTTTTGTCATTCCTAAGGAAATCATTAATAAAATCACTGCTTTGCAACGTGATTTTTGGTGGGGGAAATCAAAGGATAAGAAGAAGGGTTTGTATCTGAAGGCTTGGTCCTCAAGTTGCAAGCCAAAGCATCATCTAGGGGGGCTTGGTTTTAGAGACTTAGGTCTTTTCAATCTAGCCCTGTTGTCTAAGATAGGTTGGAGATTACTTACTTGTAAAGATGCTTTGTGGGTTTCGATTCTTAAATCAAAATATTTCCCTATTAGTGACCCTTTAACAAAAAAAACCTTCTTCTACTTCTTCTTGGTTGTGGAAGGGGATCAAAAAAGGCTTGTGTCAAATTCATAAGTTTAGCATTTGGGATGTAAGGGATGGTTCTCGGGCTAGAATATGGGAACATAATTGGATTCCATTCATTAATGATCCTATTGTTAAGCCTCAAAATGATTCTATTTCTTAATTTGCTCTTGTGAAACATCTTTTCTTAGAAAATACTAGAGAATGGAATGTTGCAACTCTATCTCTTTGTTTCGATGATTCTATTGTTTCTATCATTTCTGCTCTTACTGTTCCTGATACTGGTAATGATATCTTAAGATGGTCTTTGACAAAAAATGGTTATTTTTCTGTGAAATCTTTATACTCTACTTTGTCAGGTGACTCTTTGCGAATTTCAACCAATAACTGGAACATGATTTGGAATTTAGATATTCTCCCAAGAATCAAAGTTTTTCTGTGGAAATGTATGCACAATATTCTTCCTATAAAGGCTAGGATTGCTCAAGTTGTTCAAAATATCGATGTCACCTGCCCCTTGTGTGGTAATGGAGCTGAAACATCTTTTCATCTGTTTGTTCAATGTCAGTTTATTAGGGCTGTTTGGTTCTGTCTACCTAGTGGTTTGCCTTTATATTCTTCGAATTTCAACTCCTTTTTCGAATGGTTTACAAGCCTTGATAATCCTTTAGTTGGCTGGCCAAGTGACCACTGTGAGGTGGAAAAATTGGGGAACGATGGGGATCCAATCGAGAACTCTCCTCGAAATACTTCTCAATCTGATGTGATGAACTTATTCCCACTTGTTGAAGAAGACCTGCGGACCTGCAGGGTTAGCACTCCGACGATCAAGTTAGTAGGGAGTTCAAGTAGGGAG
>MVGT01003002.1:18936-37911 GCA_002174775.1 Macleaya cordata
AAAAAAAAAAGAAGAAAAAAACTAAAGAATGACAAAAGTCTATGGCCTTTAGTAACGTTTTTGAAGTATTTCGTGGGACCCAGGACTCTTCCACGATGTGAAAAAAAAATGAAAATGGTCGAATAAAACAATAAAATAAGTATATTTGTAAGGGTATTATTGGAAGGTAAGCTTGTTAGAGCTCTGGGAGGATTCCCAATACAATTTTGCTTTTACCGAAACAAAAAAGTGGACAAATGATTGCTGTTAACGTGTGCCCTTAGGGCACATGTTAACAAGACCCATAGTTCAATAACCAAATCAGAACCGATCCATTTAATTACAAATAACTAACACAACACCTTGGCGTACAGATCTGATCTGCCTTCATTAGAAATTTTGACTTTACACCATTCCTTGGTTTCAAACAAAAATGATTAAACGCGCTGAATGATACCCAAAAAAATGCCTCACAAATCAAAGTCACATTAAAAAAAGAAGAAAACAAATAACAGAAGAAGAGAGAAAGAAGAGAGTGAAAGAAGAGAGAGAAAGTGTTTTTGTGAGCAAAAGGACGACGAACAGGAACAGAGGTGTAATGTGATGGTGAAACGAAGAAAATATCAAACCAAACCTCTCCTCAATCTCTCATCATCATCTTCATCTTCATCATCATGTCCTTCACATCTAACCTCATCTTCTTCCTTATCTTCTTCCTGTTCTTTATCATCTTCATTGATCTTGTTCAATCTCAACAAATCTTATCAGATCCTGATTCAGATGAATGCAAAGGTAAATGGGTTCATGTTAGAAAACTCCCATCTAGTTTCAATCTAGATCTCCTCGTAAATTGCTCAAATTACCCAATTTATGATGATTTCTGTCCTTATTTAGCAAATCATGGCCTTGGTCATAAAACCCATAACCGTTCTCACAGTTGGTTCAGAACTGATCCATTCATGCTTGAACTCATCTTCCACCGTCGAATTCTTGAATACCCATGTCTCACTTCTGATCCAAATCTTGCTGATGCAATTTATCTCCCTTACTATTCTGGAATTGATGCTCTTCGTTATCTTTACGGCCCAGATGTTAATTCCAGTTCTGAACATGGACTTAATCTTTTTCGATTTCTTCAACAAGATTCCCCCCATTTATGGAATAGAAATTATGGGTTTGATCATTTCTTGGTCATGGCTAGACCTGCTTGGGATTTCTCTCAGCCATTAACACATGATCCACCAATTTGGGGTACTTCATTTTTAGAATTGCCTGAATTCTTCAATGTTACAGCTTTAACACTTGAATCCAGAGCTTGGCCATGGCAAGAACAAGCAATTCCTTATCCAACTTCTTTTCATCCTCCAAATTTGCAATTATTGGAGTCTTGGATTGGAAGAGTAAGAAGAACCCATAGAACGACTCTCATACTTTTTGCTGGTGGTGGTGGTGTTTCTTCATCACCCAATATTCGTCACAGTATTAGGGTTGAATGTGAAAATAGTACTAGTAGTAATTCCACCATTAATAGTAGTATTACTAAGCTCTGTGAAGTAGTTGATTGCTCTAATGGTGTTTGTGAGCATGACCCTATTAGATATATGAGGCCAATGTTGCAATCAAGTTTCTGTCTTCAACCTCCGGGTGACACACCGACACGGCGATCCACGTTTGATGGAATTCTCGCCGGATGTATTCCTGTTTTCTTTGAAGATTTATCTGCGAAATCGCAGTACGGTTGGCATTTGCTGGAGAAGCAATATAGTGAATTCTCAGTTTTTATACCCAAAGAGGAAGTTGTGTTAAAGGGGTTGAAGATCATCGACGTTTTGACATCGATTCCAAAATCTGAAGTGAGAAGAATGAGAGAGAAAGTTATTGAGTTGATACCAAGGATTATATACAGGAGACATGGAGATTCAATGGGATGGAGAACAAAGAAGGATGCTTTTGATATTGCTGTGGAAGGAGCTATTCAGAGAATCAAATCCAGAATTCCTGTAAGGAGTGGAAGTTAAGATGAATTTGAATTTCTGTTACTTCCTTGTTATAATTGTTATTGGTATCATCAGTTAGTTAGTATTTGTTTACATTTATTAATTTATTCCACTTCATGAATCTATACAGAGAAGTGAAAATCAGATGAGTTTTTATTCTTTGAATTGATAATAAATCAGTTAACTGTATTCTGCTTATGTTTTTCCAGTAATTTCTGTGACCTGTTTTTGTGGTTTGTGGAAATGTTCATACCAGCAAAGCTTGATCAGTTCTAAAGATAGGTCAATGACCCATAATACCAAAAACCCATTTGTGATCAGAAGAAATACTATATATTGCAGTGACTCAATCAACTTATAAAAATGGAGAAATCTTATATTGAAGAGGAAAAAATAATAAGACTATTTCAGTGCAGAATGCAAAAAACTGTTACAAAATCCATAACAACAAAGGGTAGAAGGAAAATCAGCATAAAATAGCTACTTCCGCAACTATATCTCCTGATACAAATTTGGATTGGATTAGATAAAATTTGAGATTGCATTTTCTTTTCATCCTATGTTCCCTTTTCTTTCTTTTGACTGCTCACTGCTCGGACAAGCAAGATTTTCACCCCCATCTTACAATTGTCGAACCCCATGTAAGGCCAGCACCAAAGCCTGCAGCAGCGATAATATGGCCAGGTTGCACCTTCCCACTTCGAACAGCTTCATCCAATGCCAAGGGAATTGATGCAGCACTGGTATTACCATAATTTGCCAAATTCGAAATAACCCTTTCTGGTGGGATCTGCAAACGGGTTGAAACCGCATCGATTATCCTTTGGTTTGCCTGCATAAGCAAGTTGGTCCATTAATATTTATTGCAATTGAAAATTTAACTATGGAGGGATATCTAATATCTATAATCTTAATTGGCTTTTACATGAGAAAGTTGCCAGCATTGCTACATGGGCTGGGGTTTGTTTCCACCATGCCACGGTTTGGTCTAGAACCTCAATATGCTGAAAGCTGACCAATGGTATTATATAACCATTCACATTAGAATTAGTTCCTGATAATTCATCAGACTTCCATTGAAGTTTCAAGATTATTTGCTAGGTTTGATGGGCCAGGTTGCTTGTCAGAAAAAAAAAAAAAAAGGGAACAAAGATGAGATAATCCAAACAGCTCAACTCTTGGCAGAGATCTCCTAGGTAAGATGGAACTTGATTCACTGCACGAATACCATGTGTGCTTAGGACCCATTAGAGGAAGAACTTAGATCTTCCTTCTAGATATTTTAGGTGGCATTTGTTTTGTGACCCGGGTACAATTCATTGTTTATTTCTTTTTTTCTTTTCTTTTTTTTTTTTTTTGAGAAGACAATTCATTGTTTCTAAAACAAGGGGTACAAAAAAGTCCCAAAAAAAGAGTATTTGGTTAGCTCATTCTCAGAAATGAGTTTTTGGATACAATCCTGGAAACAACCCAAAATCTGAAAATCATCTCTATGTAGGCTCCACAGGCCAATGTACACTCAATGTATGAATAACAATGTATCCTGATCTGCTCTCTATTAACAATTCTGAGAATGCAATTGAGATTTTTGGATTGTATCCTAGTTTTTTGGAATCTAGTTTTTGGATTGCGAACAAAACACAGCGTAGATTGTCTTTCTAGATGTTTGTGTACTTGGCATCTTGGCGTTTCCAATATAATTTTCATCTACTAAAATGTTATTTATTACCTGATGAAGAAGTAACCAATCGATGTTAGAACTTGTGAGACCGGCTTTTTCTAGGGCAGACTCAATTGTCTGCGGCACACATCGAACAGCAAAGCGGAATACCTCTTTGCCATTCATTTGGATGCACGAATAAGCGGACCGTTTTGGGGGGAAATCTACTGCTGAACCATTGGTGCCCAACACACCCTCTGTTTCATTTTCTTCTCTCATTGTTGCATTCAAGTGCCTGCGCAAGTAGGTATATGAATATCTGGTCTCATTTTCTATAGCAGAAATGCAAAAATACATATTCAAAGAGGCAAGTTTTACATACTTTTGCCCATCCCCATCACTGTGGAAGTCAAAACCAAACAAACCATCGTCGCTGCCATCACAAGCCTGCAAAGAATTATGGCATACAAAAAATAAGTTCAATAATTGTAAAAGTAATAGACTAACAAGTTCACTAAACCATAATAGTAAAGTGATAGGGTATGGTTTTGAGTAGTTGGTATTTTAATGGGAAGCCCTGATGCAACCTCAGTTCTAATCTTTGCTCATGTTTTGGGGAAGAGAATCTCTAATTTTTCTTCCTCTTGCTTGCTAGGTACATTCTCCTCATTCTTTTTAATATAATGTTTTTAACCAATAAAAAGAATAGATTAAAAAAAAAATCAATAATGCTTTAGAGTAGATGATTTGGATCTTCCCAAGTAAAATGCCACTATTTAACATGTTATCAAAATGAGGAGAGTATCTTATAATGAGATTCTCGGTGAGAACATTTTTTAGAAGAATTTCGAGCATAGTTTCATTCATAGGTTGTGGGTTGTGAAGTTCTTCCAGCATGAGAAACAAGACAACAGTTCATTCAGCAGAAACTGAAAAGGTAGGAGTGTCAAAAGGTTGGTTCTGGTTCAGTTATTAGCGTATTGGACTCTCTGGAGCGGAACATATTAAATCAGTTAGTTCCGATACTGGTTCCAAGGAGATAATCGGTTTCAGTTCCAGAGAGTTCTTGGGTATTTGGGTTTCCAATTCTGGTGCTGAAATATATGGAACCAGAACTGAGAAAATCAATTTCAGTTTGGTTCGATTCACGGGTGAAAGGGATTGACACCCTTAATTGAAACCTAGTCCTGTTTGTGTCAAGTGCCAAGTTTCTGCATACTATATGCTGTTAGACTCGATAGGAACTCTAATGCCCTTCGAAAAGTGAAGCATAAAAAGTGTAGGTAATATCAAGTATTGTTGATGAAGAAGAAAGCACAAGAATTGTAGGCCAAAGGTCAAGATGCCTCAGGAAGCAAAGATATGTAATCTCAGGTCTCAGCAAGTTGCATGACAAAATATTAAGAATGTAACTGAACACATACTGGAGACTGGAAACAAGGAAAATATGATGAGGTAAAAACTAAGAACCAACAAGCACAGAATCACAGAGGCAAAGAAACAATCTAAGTTGTAACAAGCCCTATGAAAGTTAAAGAAAATAGGGCCAAAAAAATGTACCTGTACTAATACAGCACCAGCAGCATCCCCAAACAGAATACAGGTTCCTCTATCCGTCCAATCAACATACCGGGATAGAGTATCAGCACCAATTACTAGAACATTTTTGAACCCACCCCCTGTAATTCGAATCACCACAGTCTGGTCAAATACATCATGAGCCGCGTGAAAAACTAAACTCATTTAATACTGCGTATTCCATGGGGTACCTCTTATATGACAAGCCGCCGAGAGTAAACCCAGGACAAACCCACTACATGCAGCTGTAATATCATAGGCCAACGGATTTCTTTTACAGCCCAGCGCTCTCTGGATCTGATATTAGATGCATCTAAGTGAGGTTCCTCTTACAGGTTACAATGTTAAACTAAATGTAAGAATAACTACTTTTACATTTGTAAACATGGCTTAATGTCAGAATCCAACATGTATCTGACAGGTACTTCCCTTTAAGAAGAATTAGAGCAAGAATGCAACAGAGGATTAATGGGGAAACTTTTAACGCAAATTCAACTTATCCTAATGTTTTCCTAAATCTGAGATCTTGGTATGGACAAGGGTACGAAAACCACAAAGAATATGTAATGATACTCATACTTTGACATGTAATGTTACTAAGGCTACACGTATAAAAACCTAAAGTTTTTCTTAAACATGAAGTAGACGCATATGATAGTCAAATTAATACTACAAATTAATTAATTTTCAAAAATTAAGATTTAAAGTGATGTTAATATATGATCATAGCAAAATTACCCTACTAACATATCTGAGTATCATAGCTCAGAATAAATTCTCAGCAAGATCAGTTTACTATGAAGGACTTTTAGTACTGATTCATAATTTTTTAACCGTGGTACTGGATTCAACATTTCATACAGCACATAGAAATACAGAGAACAATCCTTAGCGTATAAGCAGCAGGAGAACAAATTTAAGGAAAACTGGAAATTGTACCTTAATGAGAAGTACAGATTAGAAGATGTACTACTTGTGGAATATCGGAAAATATTTCTAGAGTTACCACAAAGGCTGCTCTTGTTTGGGTGTAAAAATGTGCAACAAGATTGATGTTGGCTCATTTGGAATGAAATAAATTTAGCCTTTCTTATTAATAAGGTTTCATTGAAAAACATGGGGGCCAATTGGAGCAAAAGAGCTCCAATAGAACTAAATATGTTCTCCCCTTTTATTATTTCACAGTGACGAGAATGAACAGAACCCTTAAAGGAAAAACTGGTGTCCCATCTCATGATAGCTTTTTTCAAGTACATTGTTAAGAAAATAGTGTTTGACAGATTGTTTATACAGAACATGGATGAGGTGCAATTACAAGGAGAAAATATAACACAGAACCTATCACTTCTAGTTGATTGAAGACATTTACACCGCACTTCAAGTACAACTACAGTTCCCATTTTATCTTATGAACAACTTCATGCAATTTTATGTACACAATCTACAACCTGGTTGTCCCATTCATACCTGAGGGGCACTACCAAAAAGATCCTCTGGAGTAGACGTACACATCAGGATTAGGTCCACATCATCAGGCTCAACTTGAGCCATCTGAAGAGCTCTCCTTGCTGCCTCTTCAGCCAATCCCGTCAAACTATCTTTGCCTGTCAATGCATAAGAAGACCACGTACAATTGAATATTAGAATGATTACTGATCCAAAAACGAATGTACGCCCTAGTTTTTTTTTGCTAAAATATGCTCCTTGTTTAATGGAACGAGGAAATAATGACATCCACAAGAGAAACTCCTAGTGAATAAATAGTACTAGAGATGGCTAGAGATGAAACCAATCCAAGCTTGCATCTGTGGCAAATATCCAGGGCTCTGAAATTTTTGGGACCCAAGGCAAACTCGTAAGTTGTAAGAAGAATGGGGCCCCCTTCTTCAAAATTTTTTTTTTCTTTTCCCCTACATATTAATATTAAAAAAGGTAAATGCCCAAAAATAATTTATTAAATTATGAGTTTTGAGTAATAATGTCTTTTTTTATGGGTATCTATAAGAAGTAAAAAATATATGTTTTTAAGGGATACATATAAGCTAGGAAGCATGTCACTTGGGGCAGTGTGGGACACCGACACGTGTTCCACATGTCAGACATGGCACATACATGTCCCACATGATATCTGCTGCGGACACATCGCGAACATGTAGACACAAGGGCGGAGCCAGGATTTCAAGATAGGTGGCCAAGTCATAAATAATTCCTATTTTAGGACCATAGTAGAAATAATAGAATTTTCTAAGGGTGGCCACTAAGTTAAAAACACAAAAATTTGGCTTTGATGTGTAAAAAACCACTAAACTTGGTACACCTCATAAGAGAAATCCAAAAACATGGGGGTTTCTTAATCTTAGACTCTTTACATCAATACTGTCTATTTGTTTCATGTTATTTGTGTTATTGATGTTTCTTTAGTGTAATAAAAATTAGATTCAATGGCTCCAAAATGATTTTCGCAGAATCCTTGTATACAATTGATAACATTTAGTTTGTGTGAAGGGGGAAGGTTTTTGCTTAATTAATAAATGGATCCTATCCTATATATACATATTTTAGTTTAAAACTCGTCGTGGACTTGTGTCCATGTCCTACTTTTTTATACTTCCCCATGTCATGAGTCCGTGTTGTGTCATGTCATTTCTTGTGTCAATGTCCGTGCTTCTTAGTATACAAGATTAAAAAACTTTTGGAGGCCCTTAAAAATTGGGGACCCAAGGCACCTGTCTTGGTCGCCTTGGCCCAGAACTAGCTTTGCAAATATCCTCAACAGTTCCCCGTAGAGGAGTTTTACGTTAAAGTGAAATTTATAGGATTTTCCCTCAACAAATCGTTAAGGACAGGAAAGAGAGAGTAGTAAGCATGGAGGAAGAGGCTACCTGAAAGAACTCGCCTATTACGAATTCCAGTGCGAACAGATATCCATTCATCATTAGTTTCAACAATATTTGATAGGTCATCATTCGAAATCATAAGACTTGGAACTGCCGAGCCACATCCAACCAGCTTGCAACCTTGAGTAACACGTCTGCAGAGAAACCTCTTGTCAAATGAAAGAATGGAAAAGTGGCATCAGGTCATGAAAACTGGTATGTATCTAACTCAAAGACGCTCCAATTGCAGGAAATTAATTTACAAATGAAGACTAAAAGTGAGCTAGAAACGTAAGGACGCTGATTTAAACTATAATTAGGAATTTGGAAGAAGTTAGTGTATAGTTCCAATTTGTTATTTAAAACTTTTTCAAATTTGGTAAACAATAGAATATAGAATAAGATTAGAAACCAAAAACGATGACTTTGCAATTTTTGTATTGAAAGTTTGTAGTTGAACAATTAGTGAATTGTACAGAAGCCTGAAAAGTATGTAAATTTCACATAATTATTTAAGATTTCATCCATATAGAACATTTATTCCAAAAGGAAAATAAGACAACATTGTCTTCATTTTGACCCATTCTATGTGATTTCTGAATTTTTTTTCTCTTATTGGTTTTTCTGAATGTATTTATAGTTCTTTTTTTTTTTTTACATGGTTTTAACGAGAAATAATCAAACAAGAAATATTGTATTACGGTTTGCCAACCTCACCTTTTGGGACCTAATCAAGATTCGGCATTTTCTTATGTACTAACTTTTCTTCAGAATAAATCAAGATGTGGTATGGAATGGTCTACTACTAGAATCATGGCAATTGAAATAACAACCATACTAGTGTATGTTCTCCTGTTTTTTAGGGTTAAGGTACTTTGCAGGCAAAGATGGTTATTTTGTTAGGGTATTCAGTTCACATGTCCTTCAAGTGTGAGATTTCAACACCTCAACTAACATCCATCCAACTAGTACACAATTCATGTGTTCTTCAAAAACAATTCACTAAACTCTTGGGATACTATTAAATTTTGCATAATACAAATTCTTGAAAGCGAATGTTTGTCACCTATAGCTGCTGGGTGGTAACCCCAATAAATCTCTATTTGTAACTATCTTATTAGTTTAAAATCTGCACAAGTTTGCAAACTTTTACAGAATTTTTTTTTTCAATGTGAAGATTTGCATCGCATTTGTATAGAGTTTTTATTGTGCGGCGAAAATATTCACATAGCAAACCATTTGTAGTGTGGTACCAAGAACCCGAAAATATGAGATTCTCCAGAACATACGAAGCAAGGCCTATAAGATATTGAATTCAGATCAAAGGAATTACAGCAGTTACGAGTCATGTGAAAGTGACTAGTTTAAATTAGTCGGAAAATCTTAATAAATAAAGCTTTTACTGATTGAAAATACTGAGTCAGGTAAACACGACTAAGAATGAAAACTTAACAGTGAAAGACAGTCAGTGATCCAGAAAAAATGGTTGGATCGAGGTTTCAAGCATCACACATGGCTAGTCATGACAAGGACGCCTCAGAGCATGATTGATCAGAAAAGATTCAACAATTTAAAGCAGGGAACAAACCATAAGATTCCTAAAGCCCACAATAATAGATTTTCGGTTTTCCATTGCTTTGGATTATATTGTCACAAACTGGACCTCCCAAGATCATTTTCAACTTGTTAATCAAAATTTGTGGTTTGACTCCCAAATGTTTCCAGGATCCTTAGTGTTCTCCTTGCCTAACACCTCCAACTTTCTCTTCGACTCAGCAAATCAAGAAAAACTCCAGTGTTAAATGGCAATAACCATTCTTCTATCACATGACTGTTCATATGGAATCTGAATCGAACTTTCTTCAGTGTACATTTGGTAACTCTATGCAACTCTATTTTTCTTTTCCTTTTTCTTTTTTTCCTTTTTCCAATATATGACTTCATGATCAACCTAAAATGTTTTTGTTCAATCACAACATTAAAAAGAATTGTTCTGACTATTAGCAGGAAGCCACAAAGGTTATGGTCCGTATGGATGAGCACCCTAAAATCTTAGCATCAAATTGGGAATCTTGTGATTCTTGTCTAATGATCGATACTTAGCTAATAATTATTGATAGAGTTACAGTCCTTAGACAATGAGAGGCGGGAAGGGTTCTCTTTTATGATTAGTTCAACTCCATAGTCATCAAAATCGCAAGGTTAGTAAAAATCTACTTTACTGTAAGTGGACTTTAGATCCTTGCATGCTCATCTTTTGCACCCACAGTTCAATTAGAGTGAGCTCAAAATATTTTCTTAGGAATAGATTAGTTTTTCGAATCGAACTTTGCAGAAAAGGGTTCTGCAAATTTGTAATGTAGATGAACCAATGACCTCTAAAACTCAACGAGCACCAGAACTGAAATAGGTAAATCTGAATCGATCTGAGATGAAAACTCCCCGAAAAAATCGAACCCATGAAAGGAATTGGAGGAATCAGATAAGTTATAAGCTGAATTTCTCCTCAATAAAACATAACCATCAAACAGAAATTCTTCCACAGTGTTGCCAATTCGAAAATCATCGGTTCAGAAGAGAAAAAATCATTAAAATCATCAGATAATAAAATGAAATTGAGACCCATAAAGAAGAAAACAAACCTGGGTATTCGAGATTCAGAAGGGGAAGGTATGGAGGCATGTTTCTCAACACCTTCAACAGCACTGCAACGGAATACCTTGTTAGAAATTCTCTTAAATGAGCAAAACCCAGATCGAGAAAGGCTAAAAGGAGACAAATTGCTGCGTCTAAGTGTGGGAAATGAAGGAGAAATGAACCCAGATGCATTCGCCATTGAAATAATTACATACAGAGTGAGAATTGAAGAAGCTCAGGGGATCTCTCTCTAGCTGACAGATGAGAGAAAAAGAAGAATGTAGGAGTGGAGGAGAGAGCCCATGAGTGTAGAGAAAGAAAGAGAGAGAGAGAGAGAGAGAGAGAGAGGAGAGGAGAAAACAAGAAGAGAGGAGGAGTTACAGAGGGACACGACTGAAAATCTTCGGAGGGTCCGAAGTGATGGACGATCCCAAGTTCCAACCAAACCAAAGAGAGAGAGAGAGGAGCAAACTCCAATGCAAATCTCTCTACTTTCTCTCTCTACCACCCTCCCCCTGAATCTATCACGTGCTCTGGTGGTAATTTACGGTATGTTGCGAACGTGTCTTCTCTTATTTGCATACGCCCCAAGGTTTTGAATACGATTTGGCCATGGATACATTCACACTAACGGTTAAATTATTTTCAGTTGTATAAAACGAGGTATATCGCCGTGCCTCCAGCACGGCTCAAAACCTCCGGAGAGAGAGAGAGAGGGCAGGGCGCAGAGAGGGGGAGGCTGAGATCGAGAGAGAGGTAGAGAGGGCAGGGAGAGAGAGGGGAGGGCAGGGGAGGAGAAGAGACGGAGGGAACAAAGTTGTCTTAATAGCTTATGTAAAGGACAAATTTATCCCCCGTCCTGAATTGTATTATAGATATAAAATTTAAGTTATATAAATTTAATAAAAAGATGTGAAAATATCAATAGCTATATGATTTCCTTCAATACAAAGTGAATGAATATCATACGATTACGACTCTCGCTATAAGTCTTTTGTGTGAAGTTGACGAAGAATTAATCCCAACCCAACTGCACACCTAAGCTCATTTATTAGTGCACGTACCATCAAAGGTATGTTTCCCTATGGGTGCGTTAAGAATATGTGCGTACATAAGATATGTTAATGGTCTGTGTGGATGGAAATTTTAAGTAGAGATTTTGTAGGGGTTAGAGATTTGATGAGAAACTAGTTAGATTTATAACATGATTTTCTTACTAGTTTTTCATCAAATCTCTAGTCCCATAAAATCCCTACTTTAAATCCTCCATTCAAACAAACTATAAGATTAATCACTGTTAGACCTGCCAACAGGTTAGGGTTGATGGATTTTGAGCTAAGAAGACTCAACCCTAACCCTAGCTCGTTTATTAAACAGGTCAATTTCTCTAACCATAGCCCTAACCTAGTACCCTAACCCTAATTATATTAATTTTCTCAATTATTTTAATTTTTATTAATTAAATTTTAATTAAGAGGGAGAAGAAATAGGTTTTAATTAAGAGAGAACAAATAGAATTAAAATGGAGCTTTAACGAAGACTTAAATAAGGTTTTATATAGAGAGAATGAGTGGAATCAAAATCCTAATTAATGCTTGCTTAGGAGGGTTGGCGGGTTAGCTCGCGGGTTACACAAATCAACCCTATTTTTTGGCGGGTTGAAAAACCCCAACCCGTTTAATTGGTAGGTCGAGTTAGGGTCGAGTTATTATGGTCGAGTTAGGGCCGGGTTGGCGGATTAAGGTTGATATTGCCAGGTCTAATCACTGTTATCTTTTATTTTAAATATTAATTATTTATCATAATTATAAGGAGGGGATAGGGCAAGTAGCTAGGACCCATCATAAGAGAGAAAGAGAGAGTGCAAGCTGATCATAGTCGCCGAGGGTAAAGGTCTTGATGAGTCTTTGACTCCTTGCGGAGGGGAGGGGGTCCCATTTCTTATTACAGTCATTGAACTGAACTAATTGATAATTATAATGAAGACGTGTTGTGTTTATATATTTATAAAGAAACAATGTGACGTATCTAACTCCACACGTTAATCTTTTTACCTTTTTGATTCCCTAAATAAGCCCTCATCCTTTCTTTCTTTTTTTCCACAAATAAACCATAGATTAAAACTGCAACAGAACATTGTTTGACTCCAAGGAGTCTACATAGTTTACCTGGGACATAGAATATAAATTATCAGTGCGTAACCAAGTTTTTGGGGTTAACAAGTTTCTCCCACATCTAGCTAATTGACATACAATACTATCAGTACTGAACTTAACAAACAAGAGATAGAGAAAGCTCCAATGGATACTAGCAAAAACATCATTTCCTTTTCTCAAAAAGACTCCATCATCATTCTGGAAAATGATACGACTAAGGTTGATCTCCTTAGACCAATTCAAAGCTTCCAAAGCTGCCAAAAGAGTTCCATGTTCCTGATTCTTACAAGAGATAGAGAAAGCTCTTGTTCCAATACAAGTACCTGCCGTATTAGTAATAGAAATACCCTAAGTAACCAAAGCATGGGTCGGAGTGGGAACGAAAGCGGGAGCAAGAGCGTCAAAGCGGCCGATTAAAAAATTTTCTTAGTTCTAAAATACCTTCGAAGCGGGAGCGTCATCCCTATACCAAGGTTTCGGTTACTAAAGAAATACCAATTGCAGAGTTGGTATTATTAGACTTAAAATCGTATTTAAAGCTAATAATCCATCTCTTATGATCAATATTAAAATTCGAAGAATTCATAGTTGAATTCTTTGAGCACCGGGTTTAATTCCCCAGGGCATATGGTTCGCCGATTCGGCATCGACAGTCGGATTGATAGCAACGGATTCCCATCTAATTCCACCAAATCCCAATGCAAACCTAAAAAAGATTTAATAAAAAAATCAAAAAATATAATCCAATTGAGTCAAACCAAACGATCCCACTGATCCTAACTGGAGTCTAATTTTTCTCTAATTTTGTGTTTGAGAGATATTGTTAGAAATCGGCCGAGTCCACTCATCAATCCTGCCAATCCCACTGATCCCACACCGATCTAAATAAGGATCGTTCAAGTCAAACTGATCCCAAAATGAATTGGGTTACGATGTAGCCAGAGTGAACGGTTCAAGCTGATCTCAATCCGATCCCGTTCAGGATCGACCGATCCAGCAAAGTAGCAAACATGCCATGGCATGTTCTCCAATCCCAAAACCCACCCACCATAGTTTTGGCCAATTGGTTATTCAGATACCAGCTGTAGTATTATGTCGGTCCATCCAAAATTTGGACACAAATTTGAAGCCCAGTTTGGGTGGTGCTGCTACACAGTACAGAGCTAGAGAGGAAAACACAAAGCCCAACCTGGCTATAGTTTTTACACAGTATTGAGTTCTGGCAAAGATGATGAGCCAAAATTACAACAATCTACAAATTTGAATATGATTAATTACAAGTTAAAGAAGCCATGAATTGTTTGTTCTGGATTTCTTAAACGTTCGATCCGTTGATACTTGATATATATACAGAAACAAAGAACTTTACGAAACATTACATCGTTACAGTTTATACAGAAACAAATCTCAAACATCTATTATAATATACTATAGGAGAAGCCTTGGGTTAACAAAACCCTCTCTCTTAGGTGTGGGTTAAAAAAACCTACATTATAAACATAATATACTATAGGAGAAGCCTTGGGTTAACAAAACCCTCTCTCTTCAGTGTGGGTTAAAAAAACCTACATTATAAACTTATGGCCCAATCTATTATCTATTATTGGGTTAACGAAACCCTCTCTCTTAGGTGTGGGTTACAAAAATCTATATTATAAATATAAATTCAAATTATAAAACAACTAAATTTTCTAATTATCTAATAAAAAAATTCAATTTTTTTTAAAAGAAGCCCCCGTGCCTTGCACGGGATATGGGAGCTAGTTACAACCCAAAAGTGGGAGATTTGTTCAAACGGTGTAATTTAATTAAAGTGTGAGATAAATTTGTAGGTTTGGAATGATGTAATTTTATCCATTAAAACTAGGGCTGCACATGGTGCGGTTTTAAATCCGGCCCGAATCGGTCCAAATAGAAAAATACCGACAAACCGTAAACTCGAAAAACCAAAAACTTGAAAAACCAAAAAATCGCAAAAACTGATATTTATGGTCTAGTTTTGGTTTCATGTTTTCAAAAAACCAAAAAAATCGAAACCGTACTAAAAACACCGAACCGAAAGACCAAACCAGAAAAAACTCGCACATATATCTATATAGTATACACATGCATTATTATGTATAAATATTCATGCTAACTTATGAAAATATGAATTAAGGAGCCTAACTCTTAATATAATCACAATTTCATAAGTCAATGTATCTATGTCAATTTGTATCATATATGAGGCAATATGTAACGCCCTATACCTAAAACACGGGACATTACCATCAGTCTACAAAGAAACTCAAATCCGGCAGAGTCTCCCCTGTATACTGGACCTTTTGTCACCTGATAAGCACAGTGCATACAAAAAATATACACAGCGAAAACAAAGGAAGCTAAAAGTATGCACAAAATTTGCCACCGATTTTTTTTTCAACTAAAATCCCAACAACATGGGACCAGGAAAGACCCATCAAATGAACATTGACTAAAGTTATCCCATCCTCTAAGTCACCTGCAATTAACTATAATATTAATTCTTTCACTTAATATAGATATATTTGTAATATAATATATGGTTATGTTTGTTGTTTCCTGTCATAATATATATAGCGAGGAAAAGATAAAGTAAAAGTCGCATTCATATAAAAACAAAAGTAACATAAGGCTCACAACCCAAGCCATAGAACATAAGTCTCAAAGTTAAAGAAATAGAGGTAGTAAATCATCCACTGTGACTGAAGAGAGGGAGACCCACATCAAACCCAAAACAAGGAATCCCTCGCCAAGTAAACCACGTCACAGAACCACTTGGGATCCTACCTTGATCCTGAAATGCCAACTGTAAAACCACGAGAATAATTGGGTGAGAAACTCAGTAGGTAAGTCAACCATCCTAATACCATCGCATGCAATGGTTAATCCGATAAAAAGTTCATAAGCATTAATAAAGCAATGCATAGTATATAGTTGATTGAAAACGTTCGAAAGGAATCCTGCACATATATATATAAATAATGGTTGTGCATTTCTTCTAGCATAGCTAAGGAACACGACTAGAGTAAACCTCAGTCAGATCAACACCAGTGTCCGGATACCCTCGACAGACACTGGTAAGCCACGTGTCCGGATACCCTCAACAGACAACGCCGCACAAGTAGCATCTGAATACCCTCAACGGACGTGTCCGGATACCCTCAACAGACAACATGCGCATAAGAAGATCAACACCAGTGTCCGGATACCCTCGACAGACACTGGTAAGCTACATGTCCGGATAACCTCAACATACAACGTATCACAAGTAGCATCCAGATACCCTCGACGGACAAAGCGCGTATAAGTCGACGACTACAGACTAGATAAGGTCCCCTATTAATCCAAAGAAAGAGCTCCTCACTCCCCTCTCGCGTCTAACCACCCATCGGGTAAGCGTGTGAATCCTCAGCTAAACTAGCTACTTAACACCATCAATAAATATGGTTTACCAAGAAACGATCATGACTTCCCAGACTTCAATAGATGCACCCATCTCTCTGGCGTCCCATTCCACCAGAGAGGTAAGAACTTCTAGCGATGTCTCAGATGATGTGTCACTTCCAGTCCATGACACTTCATCCTATAGGAAGTCTCTAACCTTTCATTGGCTTACCTCGACGATAGAGTATACTTAATATATATAAGTCTTGTTTTTTTTAAGTTAAAGTTCGAAAACTATTTTGAAATCCTTTTTGAAAATTGATATTCTTTTGGATAGAAATTTCCTTTTAAAAATCCATCTTTTTGAAAACTCATACATCATAATAGCAGGTGCGACTAGCCCTAAAGGTACGACAATCTAAGTCAAAGTAACGCTGGCACTAGTCCACCAAAAGCTTTAACAACTATCCTTGGCATCAAGAGAATCCATCATGCACGGAAACTTAAAACAAAGTCCCAATATTACAAAAGGCTTCTTAAAACAACATAAAACATGTTATTCCTGCATAAACTTCATTTCTTTGCATAAGACATGTTTTACAAAATCAAAGGTTATTGTGAATCACCATTCATGTGAAATGTTCGTAAAACATGATAATTTATTAAGCATGCATCATTTGTCATAACAAGCATTTTCCAAGTAAAATACAATAACAAGTTCTAAAGTTTTCTTCATCACGACTATCCCTTGTTATCTAAAGTCACATGCCATGCCTTGGATACAAAATATATACATAATGGTTTGGAAACGTGCATATAAAAATGGTTGGGTATTATTAAGATGAATTGACCACTTACCTTCAATGGTAGAGAAAAGGTTCACCCTCATCACCGAAAGAGTCCGAAGCTCCCAGCTCACCAGCTGAAGGAGAAAATAAAGAAAAACAACTGTTAGGTTTTATAACCTAGAACCCAAAACTATAGAAAAAGTAAAACGAGCATAAATCAACCTTCGGAGCCTTAAACTCAGACATAATAAGTCAGAAAAGTCCACAAAGCCTATTTTAACCTCGTATGTCCCTATCCACTAGGCCTTATTCAAGATGAAACCATAATTCCATAACCCAATATCTTTACCAACATGAGGTTAACTAAAAATAGTCCCATAAGTCTTAGAAATCATCCAAATAAGAGGAATGCTCAACATATAATGTAAACCCACAGAGTATTATCATGTCCATTTATGTATCTTTTATCTTTTCTCCAAATAATAATGCACATTCATCAAAATCCTCAAAACAGCCCAAAAATCTCATCCTAGACCTAAAGTTCATCATCAACTAGGGTTTTAAATTTCTCTTATGCTTTTTCATCATCCACCTCCATCAATTCAAGATTTAACCTAAACAGTCCCAATTTCATTGTTAAACTCATATTAAAAATAGATTTAAAATAAATCCTCAAAGTACAAGCATTTTTATTTTCTCAAAAATAGATCAGAGATCAAGGAGAGTTATACTAACCTAAGGTTTGATATGTCAATTCCCAAAACACTTCCAACAACTTGATCAACTTCAACTCTTACTTCCTAGTATACCAAATTCATTTTACATAAAAACCTATGCATTTAACCTCAAATAACCCCCCCTTTTTTTCTTAAAATTGATAAGAAAACCCACCTTAGATGTTTAGAACTCGAAACAACTTCTAGGTCACCTTCCAAACCCTAGATTAAGCTCCTCCCAAACCCTAGATTAAGCTCCCAAGATGCTGTTCTATAACATGCATGTTCGTTTTTCATCAAAAGTCCTAAAATTTCATCATCAAAATAGTCTAAAAATCAATCTTAGGGTTAGATCTTACCTCTACCAACAACAACCCACTAAAACCCTCTTCTTCTACTTTGATTGGCATCATAAATCAAGGGTTCCAAACCCAAATCAGTTGTGTTAAGCTTTAAACTCTCACAGGAACTTAGTTCTTAGCTTCAAAATAACTCCCTACAACCAATTTTCATTTTCCATTCAAATACCTCAAATTTCATCATTAACATTTCATCCAAAACAGAAAAAGAGATTAAAATCTTACCTCAATCCTCAAAATCAGGTCAAAACAGTCATCTCCTCCATCAATCAAGCTCCTCCAACAAGATCTACAACAATGAATGAAGTAGAACAAAAAAAAATCCTACATTAATACAAAAAGAATTCAGCAGAAATTTGGGGTTTTAGTGTGAGACCCCACTAACAAAAAAAAGGGGAATTTATTTGCCAATGTTAATAATAATATCACTAGTATTAGTAATATTTAGAATTTGTAGTATGGGCAATATTAGGAGTATAACAAAAAAAAAGGGGTTTGTTACCTATAATAAGGGTATTAGTGGAAATAGTAGTGTTTTAAACAAAAAAAATCTGTAATGAATATATATATTAGTAGTGTTATTAGAAACAAAAAAAGAGTAAGAAAAGAAATAAAAAAAAAGAAATAAGAGAGCTTAAGAGAGAGACTTAAGTAAGAGAGAGATAGAGAAATGAGGGAGGGAGGAAGAACCGAGAGGAACTGTGAGAGGGGAGAAGAACCGACTGAAATGGAGAGAGAGTGAGCAGAAAAGGAAGCTGCAAGAGGGAGAGAGGGATCTGCAAGAGGAAGAGAGAGAGAGAGAGAGAGAGAGAGAGAGAGAGAGA
>MVGT01003002.1:53628-75545 GCA_002174775.1 Macleaya cordata
GTTGTGAGCCTTATGTCACTTGGTTTTATATGTAAATAACTCGTACTTTATCTTTCTCACTATATATATACTTTGACAGGAAACCACAAACTTAACTATATATCATATCACAACTATTTCATGTTAAGTGTGAAATGTGAATGTCGTAGTTATTGCAGGTTCCTCCTGGTCCTGCATCGTTGGGATTTCAGTTGAGTTGAGAAAAAGAATGGGTGGCAAATTTTTAGTGCATATCCTTGTTTAAATTTGCTTCTGCTGTGTAAAATATTATATGCACTGTGTCTATTAGGTGACGAAAGGTCCAGTTTACAGGGGAGACTCTGCCGGATTTGAGTCTCGTTGTAGACTGATGGTAATGTCCCTTATATTTGGGGTACGGGGCGTTACAGCTTCGACAGTTTTACTACACTGCTACAATACTCTTGAATATTTTGTTTTGGTGTAATAGCATCTTTAGTTTCTAATTTCAAAATTTTGCATTTTTTTAAACTAAACTATTAATCCATATGTATAAATTGATTTTGGTTATGATATGTGTGGAGCTTAAAAATTTGTTAAATTTTAAGGATGAATTAAATTATGAAATGTGCCACGAAATATTTCCTTAAACTTTTGTTTTACTAATAAAGGTCCCTCATGGAAATTAGTCTATGGCATGAATTTTTTTTTTATGAGGGCATGATAAAGAAAAGTTGTTAGAGAATGTAACTATATTTTATTATGGCATATCCAATAACCCAAACGTATTAAAAGTATATCCATAAATAATATATAAATTGACATATGTAAAAAAATTAAAATTAATGGACTAGAGTAATGTCCCATGCATACGTATATTAACTACCTTCCGGAGATCACATTTTGTAAGCACAAATTACTTTTTTAATTAATAACTCACTACAGAACACCACCATTTTTCAATTAATAACTCACATTTTTGACGTGACCTAATACTAGATATTTCACCAAGATTCGATTTTAACTATTATTTCTTCACTCTAACGCGTGTAAGGTGTGATTTCGTTAAAATATTGAGATGCTTGATTTTTTTTAATATATTTACAATTTATTCCTTCCTACATTCATTTCTCATCATTGCAACAGACAAATGGATTATAGAAGAGGTGACAAAGTTGAAGTTAGCATTAAAGAGGAAGGCTTTTATGGTTCTTACTACACTACTACGATACTCTCAATAGTCGTAAATAATCAGATATTGATAGAATATGAAACCTTAGGTACGAATGATGATGAGACAAATAATTTGACAGAGATTGTGGATGCCTCGAATGTGAGATATATTCCTCCAGAAATTAAAGTATGTAGTTTCTCTATCCTTGACAAAGTAGACGCTTTTGAAAATGATGGTTGGTGGGTTGGAAGAATTAACAACATTATAAATTTAATAAACTATTTTGTGTATTTTGCGAGTACAGGAGAAGAGTTTGCATACCCAATTTCTGATTTAAGAGTTCATCAAGACTTAGCACATAATGGCAATTGGGTTGTTTCCCACTACAAGATGGCATTGCATTAAGGTGATGATGATTTTGAGAATGATGGCGATGAAAAAAAATTGAAATAAATCAAAAAAATCATGAAAAGTTAGATTGCCATTTATAAGTTTTACGAAAATTTAATTTTGTTGTAATAGCATCTTTCATTCATTTTGAATTAAATGGTGCTCATATAGTGTAACTATTTTTAGTTATATACTTTTTGAATTGTTTGGTGCATTTGAGTTGTTGAGTGTATTATTACGGCCAATCCGGGTGTGCCCGGATGGTTAGGCATCCCCTCCCCTATGGGGGAGGTCTTGAGTTCAAGCCCTTGGGGCAGCTCATGTAATGGTTTAAACTATCAAAAAAAAAAAGAGTGTATTATTACGGGGTCTAAAAATAAAATAATAGCTTTTTATTTTAATTGTCTGAGTTTTTCTTTACTTTTTATGACAGTATTATCAGGAGTTTATTTTAAGAAAATTGCTTAAAGAATTTCCAATGAAATAGAAAAATCATGATTTTAGTTTTGAACTAAAATTCCATATATAAACTTCGTGAAAAGTTTAAAGATGGTTATTTTAAAAAAAAAATGATGATTTTAATTAAGAAATATGACACTAAGTGTTTCCATTAATTTTTTTATTTTTTATGACAGTATTATCAGGGGTTTATTTTAATAAAACTGCTTAAAGAATTTCTAATGAGATAGAAAAATCATGATTTTAGTTTTGAACTAAAATACAGTATATAAATTTCGTGTAAAGTTTAAAGATGGTTATTTAAAAAAATGCTGATTTTAATTATGAAATATGACACTAAGTGTTTCCATAAATTTTTATTTTGTTAGTGAAGTTCCCTAATGGAAATTATTGGGCGTGCAAAAAAAAAAAAATAACAGGAAGTAACTATATTTAAGTATGATTTAAAAAATAATTTTTCTCCATCAATTTTGTAAAAAGAGATTGATGTACTAAATGGTGATAAAAATTAATTAAAAAAATTTTACCGTATAATAACCAAAACATCTAAAAGTTAGATATATCCATAAATAACATATAAGTTTGACATATTAAATAAAAGTTGATATTTAATGTTCTTTTCAAAAAACGCATTATAGAGTCAGATTATATCCCCACAAAATCTCCACACAAAATCTTCCTATAAAATCTCAACGTAGAATTATTACAAATTATATCCCCTACATTTAATTGTCAATTAAGAATAATCGGGTTTAAAGTGCATATGTTACAAACAAAAAGAAAAAGAAAAAGGGATGAGACATTTATGCCTTATATAGCTGCTATTTTTAAGCCATAATTAACTCCTCTCCAAAATTAGATTTGACCCATAGATTTATTTTGGAATTCTACTCCCACAATTACATAGAATCTAGCATAAATTGTCGCTTTAAGAATTTTTTTTACATAATTTTGCTCAAAAACCCATTTTTGGCTGTTAAATACCAAAAAACCCACAAACATTTCATAATAGCCAAAATCTCCTTTTTTTTATTTTACTATTTTATACTTTTTAAGGGATATAATTTCTATTTACCCCACCAGTCAATAATTCTTTTTTTTTTAATTCTATGTTTACCCTTTTTTAATTAGAGAATAATATCTTAATAAGATTTTATTCTTGAATTGGTGTTTAATTGATAATTTTGAATTAATTAGTTTCCTATTTTGTTTAAAATTATTTTTATCTCCTCAATATTTTAAAGATTTTTTCTTCTATAAACTACTATATTTATTATTATTTTCTAACCTAAAAGACAAAAGAGAAAAATATTTTGATTTCACTTTTTTTTGTTAATAAAACAATGGTTCCACTAGTGCATTATGAATAAAAAAGACCATTCTCTCATTTTTTTGTTACAAATTATATTTGTGTTTGAGGTTTTTTTCTCCTGCAAAATATATTTTTTCTAAATCAAAATAATTTTTTTTATGCATTACAATTTTTGCAATTTGTATTGATTGACTTAAAAATTTGTTGTTTGATTTTTTTTGTTGTGCAAAAATAACTTTTGCCCATTTGAACATGAAATAATGAGGACTTTTAAAGGTAGATTCGCTTTAATCACTTTCATCTTTAAATCGAAGCTTTATTGTTTACACTTCGTTTGAACATTGTAAAAATTTTGCATGTGTCAATCGTTTTGCATTGACTTTATGTTTCTTTAATATTTGAAATTTTTCATTGACAAATTAATTTTTGCTTATGCATTATAATTTTTGCATTTTATATTACGGGAATAAAAATTCAGTTGTCTCATTTTCGGTTGTACAAAAATTGTTTAGACTCGTTTGTTTCATTTTGTGCATATACTAAAAACATTTTGCACGTTTAAGTCATTTTGTACTAACTATATTTTTTGTTAATTAATTCTAGAATTTTGTATTGGCAAAAAATGAGCCATAAAATTAATCAAATGACTTCATAAAAGTGTTGTAAACAAATGTTATGACTATAATAGGCAGAATTTGAAAATCTTAATTAGGGAGAAAACTTAGGTTAATTTAAGTATGATCTAATTGAAAGAATATTTTTAGGAAAGATTTAATATCTTATCTAAATTAAATGCTTCAATATATCCTAGTACCAAATTTAGGAGTTGGTCGAAATTAGTTTCTTCCTTATCTAATAAGGGCAAATACGTCTATACATCTAATTTTGAGAATTTTGGGGGTTTTTGCTATTTTGAAAAGTTCATGAAGTTTTTGGACAAATATTCTAAATTTTAGGTGTTTTAGTCGTTCTCCGTTTTATTTAACAGAATCTAGCATAAATTGCGTTTTTAAGAATAACCATCTCTTAAAAGCGACAATTCAAAATTCAACACTTTCATTTGTGATGTTATGAAATTATAATAAACAATGAGATTACAATCTTAGATTAATACTATCTTTTAATCATCAGTTACAAAATTGAATAGTTACCATAGTGGGTTTAAGAATCACCACTTTTAAAAGTGTCAATTCAAATTTTATCCCTAACAACTGTAACGTTACAAAACAATGATTAAAAATGATATTACAAATTAATATTGCTGTTATTATTATAATATCTAAATAATCATCAGTTACAAAATTGCCAATTTACCGTTTACAACTATGAAATACAATTAGTTCAAATACTATTTCAACCTTTTTAACATATTCCTCCTCTCTCTCTCTCTTTCTTTCTCACTCTCGCTCTTTCTTTCTCTTTCTCCTCTCTGTTTTTTTGATCGAAACATCTCCTCCCTCTCTCTCTCTCTCTGTGTGTCTCCAACCTCCTCCCTTCACCTACACTCAACGAACAACTCTCTCCTTTTCACAAAGTATACGACTATGATTCTTACGTACTGAGCGGTCCTCATAGCTTAAACATTTACTTCTTTCAAGAATTACAAAAAAAAGTAAGTTACAACTAAGTTAAAAACTAATGTTCCTATATTTTTCCGAAACTAATTTTTAAAATACTAACTAAATTTTAATCTTTTGTAGAATAAAAAATCTCTCACAGCTACTCACAAATTATAAAGTTATTTGTCAGTTTGAAAACCACATTTCCAGTGAGTTACATCTAAGTTCTGAATGATGAATAGTTGTATTTCTTAAAAAAAAAAAGGGTTACAATTACTTATTACCATTGTTATATTTTGCAGAATCTTACCACTTGGGATCTCCAAATCAAGTAAGTTACAAGTACCCAAAAATGCATACTGTATTAATATTCACATAATCGATTTGTCTATGGTAATATTCCCATAATCTATATTTATAATTAAAAATTTTACTTATTGTCTGCAAAAGTTATTCTACAATTAAAAGTTAAGTAGTTGTTGTTCTTAATTAATCCATTGAAAAGTAAAATACTTATACATTAAAATTTGCTCATTAGTTGTACATTTAAATAATTTTTTGCATCAGAATCAGTAAAAATTAATCTAGCTTAAGCCCCCAAACAAAGAGAAAAAAAAGGGAAAATTTTAATCGAAAATTTTATTCCAAATTTGTTTGATATTTTATTTTCATTTCAAACCAAATTTTTTTTTAATTATTTTTCAATATTTTTGTTTAAAAGTTTTTTAGAAAAAAGAACATGTAATCAAAATCAAAAGATTTAACATGGTCACAAAAACAAATTTGTGAAATAATCTTTGGGATTGAAAACTAAATTTAATTTTGAGATGTCTAATATTATGACCAAATCTTTAAATAAATCTTAGTATATATAGCATACAAAATTTTCAAAGTCACAAAAACAAATTTGTGACCGACCCCTCAATATGTTGTGGCACATTTAATCCCCCATTTATTTTGATTTCTTTTATACTGTTTTTTCTAATATTAATAAGAATTTATCCTTTGCCCCATAAAAAAAACCCCCTGACCTTGAATCACCTCCTCTACCTACAACCCTAACCAAATTTCATGGTTTGTCATGCAACCCGAATCACTTAATCAACCTCCTCTCTTCTTTCATTTTCCTACTCTTTTTGAAATTTTTTTAAAAAAAAACTCAAACTATGGTTAAATGGGGAGATCAGACCCCTCCCTTTTTTTCTTCTCCTCTTTCCTTATTCTACTTTCTTCTCCACTTCCTCATGCCGTTTCTCTCCTTTTCTATACTTTTTCAGTTTATTATTTTTAATTTTTATAATTAATTAAAACAAGGCCAGAAAAAGAATAAAGCAGCATGAGGAAATTTATTGGTTCCGGGTTGGGCTTGGTCCGGACAACCATGACCCTAATCTTGGTTCTTTTTGCCTCTTTTTCAAACTTCATTTAAATAAAAAAAACAATGGTCCAGAATTTGGTTTTAGGTGTGAAAGATCTATATATAGAAGAAATCAACGTCCCTCAAAATAAGGCCGTAGATATTCTTTATGTTAACCCCATAGGCTACGTGGTTAGGTTGTGGACACAAAAAGGTGTTCTATCTAGCATTACCTTATTTACAAAAACAAAAAGGAGTTTTTTAATTTAATTAAAAAAATAAATAATAACCAATCGTCCGAGACCATACCTTATTTTGGACGAAATTAGAGACATCTTAGAATAAATTGGAACTACACTAAGACTCATCACATAGGTAATAGATATTTTTCCTTTAAAAAAAAAACCTAAATTCATGTTTATCGTGCACATAAATTAAAAACATAATTTACAAGAGAAAAAAAATATAACAATAAATATTTTGAAAAAAAAAATTAAAAGTTTATAAAGAGAAAAATAATGAAAACCGTATCTACTTTTTATAATTTCTTCATTATATTGATTGTCTCATGAATGCATCTAATATTATGTTTTTAAAAAATACCCAATATATGCATCTTATAATAAAACTACACAATATATACATTAATGAGTGCCCGTAATATATTGTGCATCTGTAAATTTTATTTATTTTAGGTTGAAATTAATGTGCAATTTTAAAATCACTTTTTAATAATAATATTTATGAATGTTATTAGCTCTTACTACTGAGAAAGATGATTAAACAAATTTAGTCTACACAAATTCTTAAAATTCTAGGTAGACAGCGTCATAATTTATATAGTCTTATTTTGTAGATTAGACATTAGTCAAGGTAATTCGCATAAAGGATAAATGCGAACTGGTAAAAATGATGAGACATGCTAGAAGAGCAGTTTGAGGAAAAGATTCCATAATGATGGGAAAGGGGAAGTTGCATTGCAAATTCAAAGGGCATCAGAGAAAACTATCGGAAGGGAGCAGAAAACATGGTAGATTTTTTTTTTTTAACGAGGGAAAAATATTATTAAAAAAAAGGAAAGGGGCTAGGGGGAGGGGGACAAAAGCCTAAAACCTCCTAAGCCTACACCACAAGTACAATTGTTAAAAATAAAAATAAGAACTTCTCCATCAGAGTGGAACTTAGAAAACCAAGACTACACACTTGATCGGAACCCACCGAACTCACCACCAAAGAGCCAAATCCATATAGATGGCCAGCCAAAGAAAGGACCTACCGCAAATCATTTTTGTTGCCTACGAACAGATCTCCTATTGACTGTAGGCAAAGATTCTACTATGGATCTCCTGTTAACTGTAGGCAAAGATTCTACTATGGATCTCCTGTTAACTGTAGGCAACGATCCTACCATGGATCTCCTATTAACTATAGGAAATGACTCTTCCGGGTGTTTAGAATAACCAGACCCAGCTCTCTTCAGAATCTCGTCCATGTGGACCTTATCAGAATCATTAGAGACATCAGAGTCATAGGAGGACTCTGACTCATCCAACACATCAGCATCAATATTAGCTTTATTGTGAGAGAGAACCTTCTCTAGCTCGGCAGCCGTGCTACATGTGGGATTTATTAAGTTAACACAAACCTTGCCCTTGGGAGTAACTAAATTAGCCTGGCTAACCTCATTATTTAATTCACTAGAGGGGTTTAAATTCTGAGTATTGTTGCCCACGTTAGTGTACCTGCCCATGTTGCCCATGGAAATAACTTTATCTATGCCATCTCTCTCACCAGAAATAGTATTCTCCATGCTATCTTTTTCACCAAATTTACTATTCTCCATGCTTCCTCTCTTATTAACTTTATTATATGTCATGCTTTCTCTCTCACTAGAATTAATATTCTCAATGTTTCCTCTCTCACTAACTTTACTGTTCTCCTTCCTTTCTCTCTCACTAGCTTTACTGTTCTCCTTCCTTTCTCTCTCACCAAATTGAATATTCTCCATGCTTTTCCCCACATTTTCTTTAATAGCATGTGAACTAATGTCTTCATCAGTGTTGGAGACATTACCCTCAAACAAGGGATTGGTGTCAGAGTCACCTTTAGTGACCGTTGACACCTTCTCCCTAGGTTGGTCATCACCGACATGCTGATCGACAGAAGAGACAGGCGCTGACTGGCCCTCTACCGGAGTGCAGGGACTTGCTAGGGCTGGGCAGCAGCTAACGGTCCCAACTCCTTCCTGCACCCCATTATTCACCATCGATTGGTTTTGTACAAAACTAGCAGGATTTGAGATTTGTTGCTGCTCTAAAACAGCAGTTATCGAGTTGTCCCCCTCTGAAACCTTATCAGCTCCACTAACCTTCTTCTCCTTTTTGACACACATGCTCTCCCGTCTCGCTAGACTTCTGAACTAAGACCGCTGCATCAGATCTCTCGATAGCAAAAACTTGATTGTCTATCTTCTTTGATTCATCTATCTTATCCCTTCTGACTGCCTCGACCTGATCTATATGCACCCCATTATTCTCCTCGCCGGACCTATCCTCCGAAGTGCCCACACTAATCTTCTTCCTCCACGACTTCCTCGACCTAACTGGTTGGAATCCATCCTCATCTACCTCTCCCTTCTTAACAATATCCGCCAGCTGAGGACTAGTGGAAGTCACGCCTTGTTTGTCAATAGCATCAGTACCCTCCACCCTCACCATAGACTTTGTTGATTTCTTGCAATCTTCGATTGCATGACCTTGACAAGAGCATTTACTGCAAAACTTTGGGAGAAATTCATATTCCAGTTCCTGTTCGAAGCCATCCTCCTTACTGGACTAGAACCATATTGAGTTAGTAGTAGGTTTTGCTACATCGAGTTCTATGCAGATCCGGGCAGTGCTTGGTCTGGAATGGCGCAAAGTTGGGTTATCAACCTTAAGTAGCCTGCCACCAATGCGATCAGCTACCCCGTGCATCATTTCAACGGTGAAGTAATTCATTGGCAGTTTAGGGAGCAGAACCCAAACCGGAGCTAGGCTCGACTCCTTCTTGGGATTGAAAGAAGACGTCCATCGGAACACTCGAAACCAGTATCCCTTGAAGTGCTTTTTCTCCCTAACTAAAGCTTTGGTAACCTCTACCTCAGAAGATAATTTCAGCAGAACATGTCGGGGGTCAATCAATCCCACGACGAACTTACCTGTAAGACCCCAATGCAAATCGATATGAGACCTGATATCATTCAGAGTTGGCTGACCAGCCGAGAATTTAAGGATTAAAGAAAAATCCATGATCTGCTCCGATCTCAAGAGATAATGAGGAGCAAATCTAATGGCCGGGATGCCATCCTTCATGGATAAATAGTCAGGAATCCATTCCGCCGCCTTCACCACCGGCTTTGGAGCGAGGATGCTCGCATATTGTTTCATAGGAGGTAGAGATGTGCCGTGGCCAGCCACTTCATGATGATGGGAAAGGGGAAGATGCATTGCAAATTCAAAGGGCATCAGAGAAAACTATCGGAAGGGAGCAGAAAACATGGTAGATGCTAGACAAAAAGTTTGTATATTAATATTGTATCTCAAAACATGTACAAAGCAAACAGAAGATGGTATTCGGGTGACAGTCCTTATCCCTCATGTTGGACGACGGAAGATACAACCAAAACATCATGTTTTTACAATGCAAATAATAGAATTTGAAGATTAATTTTATCTAAATTTATTTAAAGAGTACATATGCAAAAAAAAAAAGAAAAAGAAAAAGAAAAAGAAAAGAAAGAATGAAATAATTAATTAACATGACATTAAAAACAATATATATATATAATAAATAAATAAAAATTAAAAGTTGAAAAGTTATTAAATGTAATATCAATTTTTAATTAATTATAAATATGATAATAACGAGGCCTGATGCGAACTTTTCATAATCTTAAAATAATGTTTTATAGTCTGTTTCGACAAGAGATTTTAGGGAGGGATTTTGTAGGGACCAGGGATTTTGAGGAAAAATATAACATGATTTTTCCACCAAATCCCTGGTCCCCACAAAATCCCTCCCCCAAATCCCTTGTCCAAACAGACTATTAGTTTTTCTTATTGATTACATATTTGTACATTTTATCAATTATGCTTTAACGACAACTTAACTAAATTACAGATTGATTGAAATACATGGACAAAAATATGGATGCAAAACATGCACGGGCTTTAAGAAAAAAATACATGATGGAGCGCAGAACTAAAAGAAACGTTCAAGCGCAATATATATTTTAAATAACACTATGATTAACTCTCAAAATTACCTTCTCAGATTCGAATATTGCTCTCAATTTACAAATGAGAAATAGAGAAACCGTACTTCAAATGCGTAGGAAGGGAACACAAACAACAATTAATACAAGTGGCACGATTGATATAGATACAATGGAAGTGGAAAACCTTCTTGATGACAATACAAGTTCTCGCCATACAACATATGATGAAGAAATAATGCAAATTACTAGAAGTTATCAACTTCTAGTAAGTACACTACAAAACAATATACACGTAATATTTGAATGATGTACTTTAATAAAAACTTGAAATCATAACTAATTTAAAAAATTAATTTACAGGAAAAATACATGATGTTTGGGATTTCGGTGGCCCGATGAGGACATATTCTAACTGTGGTGCTATAGTTTGGTATGAAGAGAGAAATATAAAATCAAGAAGACCTATCAATCCGAAATATACAATATGCTGTAAAGATGGAAAAGTACAACTTCCATTATTAAAGGATAGCCCACCATTTCTGAAATCGCTTTTGGATTATCAAGGAGGGCGGAGATCTTCACGATTCAGAGAAAACATCCGATCATACAATTCTATATTTGCTTTTACATCTATGGGTGGACAAATTGATAGACAAATAAATGATGGTCGTGGGCCTTATGTTTTTAGAATCAACGGACAAAATCATCATAAAATTGGGAGCTTGCTACCGATATTGGGGAATAGACCTAAATTTGCACAACTCTATATATATGATACGCAAAATGAAGTATCAAATAGAATGAGTGCAATTGGAAATAATGAAAATGGAAGATTAGAGCCTGAAATAATAAATGGACTAATGAGGATGTTTGATGAACATAATGAGCTCACCAAAGTTTTTAGAAGGGCAAGAAATCGATATGAGGAGGCTGATTTACACCAAGTGCGATTGAGATTCATCGGAACACGTCAGAGAGATGCAAGACAATATAATATGCCAACTTCGTCAGAGATAGCAGCACTTATGGTTGGAGATGGTAATGAAGATGATGGTCAACGAGACATCATTGTCGAAGAAAGAGGTGTTGGTCTAAGGCGAATAAATGAAACACATCCAAGTTTTATGGCTATGCAGTATCCTATCTTATTTCCTTACGCTGAAGATGGGTATCATCAAGGAATTTCGTATAGTTGTAATCGAGAAATGACACAAGCTGCACAAAAAAAAAATAAGCATTCGCGAATATTATGCTTATAGGATTCAACAAAGAGAAAATGAAGGGATAACATTATTACGAGGAGGTCGTTTGTTTCAACAATTTTTAGTTGATGCATATGCATGCATTGAAGAAGAAAGATTAAATTGGGTTCGAACGCATCAAAAAACAATCAGAGCTGATTTATATAAGGGATTACAAGATGCAATAGTGGTCGGGGACACAACACCAGCATCAATCGGAAAACGATTAGTTTTGCCATCATCATTTACAGGAGGTCCAAGATATATGGTACAAAATTATCAAGATGCTACTGCTATCTATAGATGGGTTGGGCCACCAGATCTCTTTATTACATTTACTTGCAATCCTAAATGGTTGGAGATACAAAAGTTTCTTGAAAAAATCCATGGACAAAAACCAGAAGATAGGCCAAATATTGTTTCTCGAGTATTCAAGTTTAAGTTAGACCAATTTATGAATGACTTACGTACTGGAGAACATTTTGGACGAGTAATGGCTGGTAAGAAAAGAAATATTTAAATTTAAAATAACTATATATAAAAATTGTAAAATATTAAAATCTAATTTTATCGCTTTCGTAATGTCTTGAGCATCTATTTATACAATTGAGTTTCAGAAAAGGGGACTACCACATGCTCACATCCTATTGTTCTTACATCCGGAAGATAAACCAATGACACCATCAGACGTTGATAGAATTATAACGGCAGAGCTACCAGATAAAGATAAAGATCCTTTAGCATTTGAGTCTGTAGTACAATTCATGATTCATGGCCCGTGTGGAGCAGCAAATCAACAGTCACCATGTATGGTTGGGAGAAAATGTTCAAAGCATTATCCAAAAAAATTCTGCAACGAAACGTCAATTGACGAAAGTAGTTTTTCGATTTATAGAAGAAGAAACGACCTAAGAACTACACAAGTAAATGGAATTGAAATAGACAACAGGTGGGTAATTCCACATAACACAGATTTGGTAGTGAAATATCAAGCACATATTAATGTGGAGTTTTGTAATAGGGGTAGGTCAGTCAAATACCTATTCAAGTACATAAACAAAGGTAGGGACAAGGCTACAGTTGTCATTGAAGAAAATATTGCAAATAACGAGGCAAATAGTGAACAAGCAGTATATGAAGTTGATGAGATTAGAACTTATTTAGACTGTAGATACATATCTGCATCAGAGGCATGTTGGAGAATCTTTAATTTTGATATTCAGTTTCGAGACCCATCCGTCGAGCGTCTATCGTACCACCTACCAAATGAACAATCTCTAGTATTTCGTGATACAGATCACTTGGATCAAGTTGCTTCAAGAAATGATTTAGAAAAGACAAAGTTCACAGAATGGATGCGTACAAACAAGGATAATGAAGATGCAAGAGAGCTAACTTATGTTGACTTTCCAACAAAATGGGTGTGGGATAAGAAACAAAAGGAATGGAAAAGAAGGGAAAACGGAAGAAAAATTGGAAGGATATATTATGCGCATCCAACGTCTGGAAAGAGATTTTACCTTCGAATGCTACTAAATATTGTGAAAGGTCCTCAAAGTTATGAAGACATACTCAAAGTTAATGGCGTTGTCCATGACAGTTTCAAATCAGCATGTTTTGCATATGGGTTATTAGATGATGATAATGAATGGCATGAAGCTATTGATGAAGCTAGACATTAGTCATCTGAACACTTACTTTGTGAAATGTTTGTGACATTATTGTTATTTTGTGAAGTCTCGGATCCATTGGAACTATGGAACAACCAATGGATGTTACTTTCGATGATATCTTATGGCGACAAAGACGTATCTTCCAAGATGATGAATTACAACTATCAGAAGAACAAATAAAAAATTACACCCTGAATGAAATAGAAAAGATAATGAACCGAAATAATAGATCACTAAAGGAATTTTCTACGCCCCCATTTCCTGATATGTCATTCCAAGTAGACTTAAAAAATAGGTTGATAAGAGAGGAACTGAGTTATGATCTTGATGCATTAAAGACCGAGTTTGCATGCATGTATAATTAACATGTTGAACATGCAACAAAAAGAGGTTTTTGATGTTGTTACGGAAATAGTTGAAAGAAATATTGGCGGGGTCTTTTTTGTGTATGGTAGCGGAGGAACTGGAAAAATGTTTCTATGGAAAACGATTTTAGCAAAAATACGTTCACAAGGAAAGATTGTATTAGCGGTAGCTTCTTCTGGCATAGCATCATTACTACTTCCAGGAGGAAGAACTGCACATTCTAGGTTTAAAATTCCAATCAATGTCGATGAGAATTCATGCTGCGATATTGTGCAACAATCGAATTTAGCACAATTAATACGAAAGGCAGAACTTATTATATGGGATGAAGCACCAATGATACATCGAAATTCATTAGAAGCTGTTGACAGAACAATGAAGGATTTGATGAGATTCACAAACCAAGATTCAGAAGAAAGACCCTTTGGTGGAAAAATAGTACTACTTGGTGGAGATTTCAGACAAATTTTACCAGTAATCCCAAAAGGGACGAGAGAATCAATTGTTACGGCTACAATAAATAGATCACGTGTATGGAACCAATGTCGTGTTTTCATATTAACTATAAATATATGATTGAGGAACAGTAATTCAAATAGTGCAGAAGAAGAATCGATATCTAAATTTAGTAAATGGGTATTGGAGCTTGGAGATGGGTGTCTAACAACAAGGTCTTTAAATCAAGGAGAGGAATCAACATGGATAAAAATACCAGATGAGAACCTAATACCACTAGGAGATAACCCTATAAAACAAATAGTGAATAGCACATACCCTGAGATACAAATCAGGTTAACAAAACGAAACTATTTAAGAGATAGATGTATTCTAGCACCCACAAATGAATGCGTAGAAGAGGTGAACTCATACATCATTTCAGAAATACTTGGTGATACGAAGACATATTTAAGTGCTGATTCAATAAGTCCAATATCTGACTCAGTAGATAATCAAGATATTCTATTTCCTATAGAATTTGTGAATACAATACAACTTTCGGGGATGCCAAATCATAAACTTGAATTAAAGGTGGGGATTCCATTTATGCTTCTACGAAATTTAAATCAAAGTAATGGGCTTTGCAATGGTACAAGACTTATCATCACTCATTTAGCCAGAAGGGTTATTGAAGCTGAAATATTAACAGGGAACAACATAGGAAGTAAGGTGTTGATTCCTAGAATAATAATGTCATCAACTGACACCAAGTCGCCATTCATTCTTAAACGTGGACAATTTCAGATAAAAATTTGTTTTGCAATGACTATAAACAAAAGTCAATGACAAACATTAGAACACGTTGGGATCTACTTGACTAGGCCTGTATTCACCCATGGACAGTTATATGTGGCTGTTTCACGAACAACATCGAGCAATGGCTTAAAAATTCTAATAAAAAATAAAGAAGGGGAGCCAGAGGGGTGTACTCAAAATATTGTCTACAAGGAGGTATATAACAACTTGCCAATAGGTATAAATACACAACAATAGTTGTAAACAGGTACAGGTTGAGATTGGAGGTACAAGATCACACCGGAACATCAACAATAGTTGTATTTGATAAGGATGCAGAAACAATAATCAAATACCCAGTCACGGAGCTATGCGAGATTTCAACTTAGGTATTGAAGACAGAAAAACAATCAAATAAAAAATCATTTGTAGGATAATGATAAAAGATTGATAAAAATTATGAATTATGCAGGAAAAAGGAAACGAAAAGGTGATCAAGAAACTTGGAAAGCTAATTGGAATTGAAGCAATTTTCCAAATCAAACTCACAGAGTATGATAGGCGAGAGGGAGGCAACAACTTCACTGCATCAAAAGTTTATCCAATAAACTACGCATTGGAAAGCAAAAGGTTACTGAAAATCATAGAGAAGGTACAAATATAAAATCAAATGAATTTAAACAAATTATAATTATAATTTGTAAAATTTAATTTCTATTTGCTTGGCAGGAAAATGACACACCGACGACAAACACAATATCAAATGCAAATGAAGCAGAAAATGATCCAGAAAAACACCCATCAAAAAAAGTCTGCAGAAAATTAGACACCCAAGTGAAAAAAAAATTATATTTTATGGATATAACGAAAAGTGAAAAAACTAACAAAATTTTCAAATATTGTGCAGGGATAAAAATTAGAAGAAACGGATGCTCATTTAGCCAGTGGGACAACAAAAAGAGCGAAATACATCTAAACAAAAATAAGAACATGAGGAACAATTTAAAAATGAAGACATATATTGTCAATAAGTACTTCGTCAGTTGTTTTACTTATTAACATGTTGTTTTAATTAGTAGTAATTTATTTTATCGTTATATTTAGTTGTTGTTCGTAAAAGTACTTTGATAATAGTAATTTGAATTTGAATTTTGTGGGCCAAGTTATTATAGGCGACTTTCTCTGCGCTAATACTAGGCGACTATCTCCTCGCTGTTATAGGCAGACTTCTCTTCGACTTTCGTGCATTTGTAGTAGTTTCTATGCTTCGGTCACACTCAATACTTAGATGAGTTTCAAAGCCATATAATTCAGGCAATTCTGACAATTCTAGCAACAAACAAAATTGAGAGGACTTCTACCAAAGGGTCCTTTAAAGAGTGCGAACCAACATTCGGTTATATTTGTTACGACGGAAAATTATTAGGACGACAAAAATTTAAAGACATACTAAAAAATTTGAAAAATTAAAAATAGATTTTTTAAAAAAAAATTGAAAAAATAGAAAACCTTTTTTAAAAAGGCCCGTGCTTAGCACTGGCTATAAAACTAGTAATATACTATAGGAGAAGCCTTGGGTTAACAAAACCCTCTTTTTTCAGTGTGGGTTAAAAAAACCTACATTATAAACATATGACCCAATCTATATTATCTACTATTGGGTTAACGAAACCCTCTCTCTTAGGTGTGGGTTACAAAAATCTACATTGTAAATATAAATTCAAATTATAAAACAACTAAATTTTCTAATTATCTAATAAAAAAATTCAATTTTTTTTAAAAAAGAAGCCCCCATGCCTTGCACGGGATATGGGGGCTAGTTACAACCCAAAAGTGGAAGATTTGTTCAAACGGTATAATTTAATTAAAGTGTGAGATAAGTTTGTAGGTTTGGAACGATGTAATTTTATCCATTAAAACTAGGGCTACACATGGTGCGGTTTTAAATCCGGCCC
Source organism: Macleaya cordata (assembly GCA_002174775.1). Lineage (NCBI taxonomy): Eukaryota > Viridiplantae > Streptophyta > Magnoliopsida > Ranunculales > Papaveraceae > Macleaya > Macleaya cordata. The sequence continues at coordinate 70,564 of MVGT01003002.1, forward strand.
GAACCGGTCCAAACAGAAAAAATACCGACAAACCGTAAACTCGAAAACCTAAAACCCGAAAAATTGCAAAAACTGATATTTGTGGTCTGGTTTTTGTTTCATGTTTTCAAAAAACCAAAAAAATCGAAACCGTACCAAAAATACCGAATCGAAAGACCAAACCTAAAAAACTAGAAAAAACCCGCACATATACCTATATAGTATACAAATGCATTATTATGTATAAATATGCATGCTAACTTATGAAAATATGAATTAAGGAGCCTAACTCTTAATATAATCACAATTTCATAAGTTAATGTATCTATGTCAATTTGTATCCTATATGAGGCAATACATATGTGTGATGTGTATTCTCAAATTTATACATATTTATTAATTTATTTATAATATATTTATTATTTTGTATAATTATTATTTTTATTGTGAAAAAATTTAATTATGGACATACCATGATTAAAATTGCCACTATGTTGCTACGGAAAATATGTTGGGATCCATATAGAGATATCTAAGATATGAAGATGAACTCTTCACAGACTTCACCATGTATCTTCATAAAAAAAAATAAAAGAAATCATATTCGGGGACGAACTATCTTGTACGTTGTTGGGGAGTGTGCCCTACCAAAAAAAATTTAAACTCCAACATCTAATACCTATAAGGAAATTGAGTGCCCCACCAAGTATTAAGATTTTAGTATATTGTGGTTTAGTTTTTTGTAAAATTAGAATTTGACCAACTCATGTCTTAACACGTACCCCACAAGCTTTTAGGCACACCAAAGAAATTTGTTGTGCTTTGTGGTTTTCTCCTTAAAAAAATTTATAACTTCATCTCTAATCATATCTTACCAAAATTTTTAACCCTATCAAAATTTAATTTAAAAGTAATAATTAAAATGGATGGCCTATAAATTACATTATAATTATTTTTGATCGATATGTTTTTTAGTAAAAATGATCTTCTCATATTAAATTTAATAATATTCACAAAAAAAGAAAGTACTTAAGATGGTTGAACACTTGGACATTTTTTTAATTTTTTAAATTTAAATAAATATTTGGTTATTATCAGATTTTCATATTTTAAGTTTCAATGAACTTTAATTATTTTATCAGAAACACTATTGGGACCTGCCTAATAATCTATACATATGTACAGATTGAGCTGGCATCCAATCACAATCACTCCTATGTGTTTGTGGACCCCACACACACATATTAAATGGTTGTGATTTGGTACCAGCTTAATCTGTACATATGTACAGATTATTGGGCTGGTCCCAATAATGTTTTTGATTTTTTATAATGCAAGTGGTCTAATTATGTCATGTTTTAGTTTAAGTTTAAATGATCAATTGATAAATGTCATATATTAATTTTTTTTAATCTAGTTAAACTTTATTTTTGAATGATTTATCAGTTAAAAAAACCCGAAAACCCCTAAAAAATTCGAAATTTAGAAAAAACCAAAAAACTCAAAAAATTCAAAAAATCGATGGTGTGGTTTTGGTTCTAAAAAAAACCATTATTTATTTTTTTTTGAGGAAAAAAGAGCATTCATTAATCAACAATAGAAGAATCAGATGCATCCTCGAGGATCACATCTGAAATACAATCGGAGATGGTATAATACCATTCAAAAGATAAACGACTTGAAACTGCAGTTCTAGCAAGCTTATGAGCTGCTTTATTCGCATGCCTACTAACATGACAAACTGAAAGTAAATTGCTACTCTTAAAAAGACTTCGACAATCTTGAACAATGCTTCGAAAACGCCAAAGAAAAATAAGATGATCGTCAGAGATATAGTCCACCATCAACTTAGAATCCCCTTCAATAATAGTAGGGGTATTAGGAAATTTTGCAATAGCAAGTTCAAAACCTTTCAAGAAAGCTCTTGCTTCTGCCTCAAGAGGGGCATCCTTCCCCGACCAATTTCCATCAAAGAGAGATCTAGAAGTCCATACCACACCGAACTTGTTTCTAGCAACTAGTCCGAACGTAATAGAATTTTACCCTGTTGCACCATCCACATTTATTATTTGGTATGGTTTTGGTCCTCCTAAATTAATTAATGGTTTGGCTATGGGTTTGACAAAAAATCCAACCAAATCGAACCTTGTGCAGCCGTACTCTCAATAAATGCAGCTAGACTCGGTCGAGTCCAAATCCTCTGGCCCCAAAATCCCTGTCCCCTCTCTATCCCTTAGCTAAAATATGGCCATGTATCCTCCACTTAGTAGCTATTAGATATCCACTTAACCACTTTTAACCTGAAGTTAATTCTATTAACTTTAAACAATAATTAATAAAATAAAATAAAATAAAATAAACCAACATTATTTTCTGTTTTGAACGTCCCTTCTACTTCATCTGATCCATTCATGGAAAATCTGCGCCAATTTAGAATTTGATAACCCACAAACATTTTTTAACATCGCTAAGGTAGGTCACACAAGGACCATCTTCAACCTGAGTAGCAACCTTCTTAACAACATCTTCAATATTCTTGAATGACCCACCGGGTATCAAAGATGGACCTTTCCGAGCACCTTCTTCTCCACCGGAAACACCCATTCCCAAATAAAGAATACCTTTATCGGCAACTTCACGGACCCGACGTTTAATGTTTTCGTACCACGCATTACCACCATCAATGATGCAATTGCCGGAATCCAAGAATTTAGAGAGATCAGAGATAGTTTGATCGACGGGAGAACCAGTTTTGACAAGGATGATGAAGGATCTGGGACGTTGGATTGAGAAGGGAGTAATGAAGAAAACAAGAAGTAGAAGGAACCGTACCTGAGTAGTCATGAGTCATGAGTCATGACGGAAAATAAAATTGTTTTTTTTTAATTAATTATTATTTAAAGTTAATAGAGTTAACTTGGGGTTAAAAGTAATTAAAAGGATATTTAATAGTTACTAACTAGATGATAGGTGGCTATAATCTAGCTAAGGGATAGAGAGGGGACATGAATTTTAGGGCGATTTGGACTCGACTCGGTCCGGCAACAAGCCTTTTTACCCTATTTTCAAGCCAAACTTTCCACCGATTTCTAGGGTTTTGATTTTGGAAAAACAAAATCCAACCCAACCCATTCTTCATCATAATCATCATCTCTTCCCCTTGCTACCCATTTCTTAAAACTCTTTAACAAAACCTTGCTGTGGCTGTAATATATATTTTTTGTTTCTATTTTGAATTTCCATGACGACTTCTGTAAAGAACAACTTATTACCCCCTTCCCTGGTTTCTAATCTGCAACAAGTTTTAATTAGCAGAAAGGGTACCGAAGAAAATCAATCAAATGATAACAACGATGGATCTTCTGAAGCTTCTTTTTCGAATGCTGAAAGTACGACTTCAGAAATTGATAGCTCCAAATCCATAGTTCTTATTACAAATGCTGATGGAATTGAGTCTCTAGGGCATACTTCACTTGTACAAGCTCTGGTTCGAGAAGGTCGATACAACGTTCAAGTCTGCGCTCCTCAATTGTTAGTTACTTCTACCAAAATTTCCCTATTTTTTTTGTTTTCTTTTCTTACTTTTGTTGTTGATTTTCAACCTGGGTATCTTTAATCTTTTCTGTTTTGGTTTGGTTTGGTTTTCCAATTGAATAAAATCCTAGACTTGTTTTTAACCCCCAAACACAACTAAATTAGAACATATAGGTTACAGTGTCCTCTTCACACACAAACTGGATGTTTTACTAATCTGTGTATTTCTTTTGTGGATTTGTTTATTTCTTTCTGGGTTTTGGTGTAGGGATCGATCCGTTTCGGGGCACTCTGTGACGCATGGTGAGACGATCACGGTTAGCTCTGCTGAAATTAGTGGTGTCAGTTGCACTGCCTATGAAGTTTGTGGTAAGATCATTTATTTTGTTGTTATTTTTTCCAAATTGTCAAAACTTTGTTTTGAAGCTTCAATTGGGATATTAGACTAACACTCCACTCTTGCTAAACTCTTGTAGGACCTGGTACATAATATCTAACCCTAAGTCATGGGAGCGTCTAAATGGTCAATTAACAAATGTCCTAAGTAAAAAAAATGTCTTTAAAACAAAAGCATCGAGACATGATTCAGAGCGAAAAATGTAAGATTTCAAAGCGAGAGTACCTTATGCGAGATTTCGAAATGACCAATTAAAAAATGTTCTGAACACTTTTTTTTTTTCCAACCATTGAATTTCTCTGAATTTATTTGCAACTTTTTTCATTTATCTAAATATTCATAAGGATATTGCCTAGACTTTCAATGGGTCCATTCAAATAATTGTATGGCCAGTCATTTATAATGTGACACCAATTTACGTTCAAGTTAGATTCATCTTGTAAATTTTCACATAATGAAAATGTTTACATCAACAAATAACTATGGTTGTTTGCAGAATTTTGTAGCACTTTTATTCATTCATTGTAATCTTTTTACAATATTTTTTTCTAGGTCCCTCTGTTAAATTTTGATGGATTCAACTTACCCAACCATTAAAACTTGACTGGATTAGGCGATGTCGTCATTAGATGTCTCTGCTTGGAATCAGTAATGAATTTCATCTAAAAGTGTGTAATTCCCTCTGTTAAGAAACACTAGGATCAAGCTTGTTTATGTGATTATTCTTCCTTTTTTACTTGGGGGATAAATGAATCGTGGAAAATTTAGCAAAACTTGGTTGAACAGTGAAATATCACCTTTCTTTAGGTGTATGAGGAAGGGGGATCAATTTCTACCTAGTTTTCGATTCTTTTAAAACTCAATTCACAATGAGATAATATTAAGACAACCAAGTAATGACTTATTCGATTCTCAAGTGCGGAATTGACCTAGAATCAAATATTTCAAGCTTGCACAAAAATCATCAACAATGAAGTAAGTGACACTAAAGATTTTGTTGACGGGGAAAATCCAAACGGAAAAAACCCCGGGACCTAGTCCAGAAATTTCCACTAAGAGTTTATAGAAATCT
>MVGT01003002.1:97323-170768 GCA_002174775.1 Macleaya cordata
TAGTTGTACATTGATAATAATCCTTAGCTTTTCTCATTACACTTGGATGAATTATTTTTCTTGGAATTCGTTGAATAAATTGTTTCTTCAGTTATTTCAAGTTATCGCTAAAATCTATAAACTTAGTCACTTTAATCTGAATACGATTCAGAGTTTAGTGATTAAGAGTTCATTTGAAAGGAAGGTAGAAGGTTTTAGTGATTGACTTGTTTAGGTACTCATTTTGTATGTGGAACCATAAAAATTAAGAGGTAAGTTTCGTCATTCGATACGATCGTAAATGGCAAACACCCTTTTGACTTATATGGCACATACTAAGTTGAGAACCAATTTATTACACTTGGATTCTTCCAATAGAATGGTGTAATAAGTGAAGATGCAGAATCTGCACTGGATACGATAAAGTCTATGGTAGATTATAATTCATTACTTTCTTCTGACATATACCTAGGGTAACAGTTAGTAGCCTTCCGTTTTTAACTTATGAATCGTCAGGTTCTTCAACAAGAAAATTGTAATTTGGGCCGAAGCCCATATGAACGATTTATCCTGTCTTAGAATGAGTGACAAATCAGAATCAAGAGCAGAAGCGTATCTGTTTATAGGTATGCAAAAAGAGTTTGTGTTTACAGAGAAAAGTTACATTCCTAAGAATACTGCATAAGTTGACACCAGGATATAAAGCTGAGACACAAGAATTACGTTATTCAATTTTAGAATACATAGGGACTTTATCGTAGTGGGAGGGTTTCACAAGAACCCAATTGATCTTATTCTTGGAGGATGAGAATTCAGTCCCTGTAACTATGAAAATGCTAATTTATTTCGAGACAATGGTTAACTGTTGTGATAAGAGAAGAATCTTTGGATTCTAATCGAGTCTGGGATCTTGTAAAACTTTCATCTAATATTAAAACTATTGGATGAAGAGTTTACAAGGAACAAGAAATTCTGATTGACCGTTAAAGAGACTTGCTGTGACCACATCATTGGCAGTCTTGATTAATTTAACAGAATTTTCTTAGATCGCAAATAATGTTGATATTATCCTCCCAAGAGGCATATTGACATTGGCATTTGCAATCAAGCCAGATAAAGTTCATTACAGTAGGCCATGAGTACTTTGTACATTTATTACAGAAGTAGATGTCTCGAAGTTGATGCATCCGATTTAATTAGAAAATCAAGTTAGTTGATTTTAATTAAATATGGATGGGCTATGTATAAGATGTGGATAGTAAGTAATAGTGTTTCCATAGCTATATAGTAATGACATAATGATCATTTATAATGATACCTGAAATGTTATTAAGGTTTGGTTATCTAATGGACGTTAATGTAAAAGAACTTTTTGAGAAATTCTTTCATTCTAGTGATCAAGCCTTGCTAGATCAGCTAACTAGAGTATTAGTCTATCTCAAAACTGTAAGGGTCAATAATATACCGATTTTGTTTGGAATGCACTGTTCCATAGAAAATGTTTCTGTGGTATTACTCTTTTGGAATCTTTGTCATATAGACATTGATAAAGGAAGTAAATTGAAAGGCAGTTCCCTATGCTTATGTAATAGGAAGCCTCTCACATAAAGTGCAAGTGACAAAAATCAGATATTTGTCTTACAGGTGGGCTTAGTCAGCTAACATTTGTCGAGTTTTGGTACTGAGATTTATAGAGCTGTAAAGCATGACTTAGATAATCTCAGTTGGATTCGGAGTTACAAAATAGTCCAAATGTTAGTGTTATAATTGGTTGCATTAATTCTGACCTTGTGTCAGATTCAGATCTGGAAATTCTATTTCTAGATATCTTGGTGGATATCATCGAGTGGGAGAGTGTCTACCACGGATGCCAAAGACTTTGTTTAGGCGAGATGGTTAGCCAAGGTTGTATTTGTAAGAAACTTAGTAGAACCTCTACTCTAAAGCTCTGCTTGGTAGTTTTGATTCTCATGCTGATGAGAATACTTACAGATGCAGGTTTCATGCTGATGAAACAAGTGTCACATACGAATCTTATTATAATAAGATAAGTAGCTAGTATGGCATTAAATTCTTTTAGTGCAAGTGGGAGATTGTTGGGATTTATGCCCTAAAACAATTTAAATTGACAACATTAATAAATTATATTTATTAATGAGCATGATATTATATTATTACTTTATTCATATGATGGATTAAGGGTTGTTCACAAGATGATGTTGTAAGTAAATTATTTGTATGAAGTGTTCATACATGGAGAGATGTAATTTACTGGTTCCTCATATTCTTGTTTAGTTCATAGTCAGTGATGAATCTGAACAATTCATCTGATAAGAGTATAACACACTAGACTTTTATATTAGAGGGTGATGTATCTCCATCACCGGAGTGGCGACTCTAAGTCAGTGTGTTGGTGTATTAGGATTACACTGAACAGGTCAGACAGAATATTTTTTATATTATTGTCAGCATATAAAAAGATTCTGTAAAACTTGCTTATTGCAAATGTCCTAAATCCTGAGAGCAGAGTATACCCTGAGAGCGGGTATTAGTGAATGAAGGGCTTCTGAATAATATTCATTTACTTGAGAGTATTCAGTTGCAGTTATTTAGTGGACTTAACTGCAATTAGATTTATTATTTGAGAATTATATGAGATATATGGACCTCAAAGTAATAAATCAAAAGCTTAAGTAAATGGGGCCCATATGGACCTAACTTAGAGCTAAAGATATGGGAAGAGAGTCTTTCTCTATAAATAGAGATAGGGTTCATAAGATAGCCCACCTTAACTTGTGTATTTAAAAACTCTTTCCCAATTTAGAATTCAAGTTATGACCTTTATAGTTTTAGAAACCCAAAATTCGTAGTATATTCCCGTCAGAAAATAGTTATTTGTTTCCACTGCACAATTTAATCTAAACCCTATTTTCCCCAACAAAAACAAGAGGAAGAAGTATGAAAAAAATAAGAAGAAGAAGAAGGAGGAGGAGGAGGAGGAGGAGGAGGAGAAGAAGACAACACAACGACTCCTCCTTTCTTCTTCTTCTTCTTCTTCTTCTTCTTCTTCTTGTTTCTTTTTCTCTTCCTTTTCATCTTCCTCTTCCTCTTCTCCTCTTCCTCCTCTCCCAGATCTTGAAAGGAGAAATATGTTAAAAATTTGATCTATTTTTTAAACAAAAATCCAGAATTTAGAAATAATAATTTATTATTATCTAGGGTCCCACCCCATATTTATTTATTGAGATGTAATGCTAGGGGTCAAAATTTGATGTCCCCCCTAGCATTTTCCAAGGCCCATATGGTAAACCCACAATAATACTACTTAGTAATCACATATGGTAAACTCATAATAATACTAGGATTGTGTACTTTTGATCCCAATAGCTCCCAATAAAAGAGAATTTATTAAGAGCTCATTTTTATCATTATTTTTCTATCAACTTTTGATGGGGATGTAGATGCCTCTCAACTAAGATACTAAAATTATTGGGAATTGAATCCTTAACCTCAATTAAAAACCCTTATATATCTTAACATGCTAACAATTAATTATTTATCTATCTTATTAATAAAATATTAAAATAGGCTAGAAGCCCTAGTTTCTAGTTGGTTTTATGGAGATGACAGACACTTTTGTTTTATAGTAATGTCCCTCCTTTTTAGCTTTTCGTAAATGCAAGAGCCATATTTTGTTTTTCTCTTAAGACTAACATATTTTTATATCTAAACTACCCTTTTGTCTATTGAAAACGTAAACTCCAACCGTTTTTATTTTGTATAGAGTGATGACATGACACAAAAAGAAAATAATGTTTTTTAAAATTTAAAATGCTTTAACTTTTAATCTATAAAAAATCGAATTTTGATAAAATTTATATTTTTGTAAAGAATTTTTTAAGATATTCAAAATGAGGCTAGACAACAATATCAAATTCAAAAAGAATAAAAAATCTTTGTAACTCAACTATGCAAATAGATTGTTTAATGAAAAACACATAAATTATGCAAGTTGTAATTTACATTAGCTATTTTGCATACTTTTGAGTATCTGCATTTTTCTAGGCCTCTATACAAATAGATTGCACAATAAAAAAGTCCAAAAATTGTATTTGCATAGTTAAAAACTTATACAAATTGTAATTTGCATATGAAAGTTATAATTTGTATGATGCTATTTTTACTTACTTTGAACATTTGCACATTTTTATACAAGTTGTAATTTGCATACAATTTGAGTTTTTATAGCTTTGTAAATGGGTTTTTCTGGGTTTTTTTGGTTAATTTAGTATTCATGTCTGATCTTTTTTTTAAGATCTTGAAAAATACTTTCCAACGGTATAAATTTTGTTCAAATCCGATTTATATTTTGAAAGTTATGGCTATCTTTATGTTAAAATTCATTAAAAGGGATTTGCTTACGTGCACCACTGTTATTCAGCAGATGATTTTTCCTTCTTTTTTGCACCGTGGACTGTATGCGCATAAAAAAAAAACCCGTTCTGTCTGTCATTTTTTTTTCATTCAAAGGTATATAACTCATATTTAGTTAATTAAAAAACAAAAGTTTTTGTTAACCATACCATGGGTTAGAATTTTAGAATGATGTGATTTGTTTTGAGAATTATCTATGAAGATATCATCCTTACATATTTGGATTGATCATCTCCATGTAGGCCCTACATCTAAACTATTTATAAGGGGCTTCAGAATAAGTCGCATCTTTTATACTCGATGAAGATATCATCCTTAATGATTAATTATAGTTATTAATTTTTCTAATGATAATAATTTATGCTTATTATAAATTTATAAAATAATAATAAAAAATTTTATTAATAATTATAAATAAAATAATAATCTAATAACTTATAATTATAATTTAAATTAGCTAATATTATTTAATATAATCATATTATTTATAATTGTTAATTTTAATGATTAATATTAATTATCATAACGGTAATAATTTTTACTTATAAAATACTACTTGTTAATAATTAATAATAATTATTATTTAATTATACAAGTCCTTAGAAGTCTGTAGAAATCCAGAGAATCTATCATTTAAAGTCCTCATAAATCTGTAAAAGTCCATGTAGACTCTACCAATGCAAGTCCATGGATTTTGGCACTACAAATCCGTAGACTTTGCAGAAGTTCATAGACTCTGTCAAAGTCCCTCAAAGTCTGTCATATTCAAGAGTCCGTATAAGTCAATAAAAATCTTAATTGATTACCCCTTATATATATATATTATAGTAAACAAAATATTTGCTGAAAATCTGTACTTGAAATTAACTTTTCTTGTGAACATAATTAATTTTCTGAATTGATTTGATAAATTAAATCAAAAAGAAAAGAATTGATTTGATAAATTAAATTAAAAAGAAATGTGTGTCAATTCTCTTTCTTGAGAATGCAACTTCCTAGAAATTAAGAATAAAAGAGAGTTGAGAAAGAGATATGAGAGAGATCTAACGTCCGTAAAATTTTAGATAAGAAAGAAAATAAGGAGCCCATAGTCAAACAAACACTGTACTAACTTATTAGTGGGTATTAAATGTTGAAACTTTTTAAGAGGAGAGAGAATATAGTAAAGGCATAGTGTACATAGTGGAACTACGGATTCAAATTTTTGGAAGTGCGCTTTGAACAGCATTAGAGCGTTTTATGGGTGTGACATGTTTTGGTTACTAAGGACACAACTCCCTTGCGGCTTAATTTAGCCCTAATAATTGTCTGTCTGTTCGATTCTTTTTTTTTTCTTCTCTTTCTTTTACCATACTCTTGCAAATTCTACCCCACTAGTTTTTTATATTTTTTATATTTTCTACATGTCTTATTCCTGCACTTTGCATAAAATCTCTTACAAGTCTAGCTTAAAGATGACCTAATGACTATTTTTTCTTTGTACCAATGTTCTCCATCTCATGTGGGTCTCATATAATAGTTTCAAAAAGATATAAGTGCAGTGTTAATAGAGAAAAATTAAAGAGTTTGTATGGGGGTAGATGTACGAAGAGATTAACCAAAACATATGCACATAGTGCGAATGAGTGGCCAAACTGTATTTGTCGCGGATTGCCAACTAGCACATGTAGGGACTCGTATGATCAAGGCAACGCAACAACAAGTTAAGCCCTATATGGTTAATCTTTTGTCTTATTTCTAATAGTTCTAATTAAGAAAATCAAACCAACATGAATCATACTTCTAATTTATAATTTACTCGAAAATTTTACTACGTTTTGTTGTAAAATTTTTAAAATAACTTTGGGTTTGGGTTTTGATAGCTTTAGCTCTAATTTGGTTTAGTCCCACATAGCTTAGGAGAAACGAAGTAATGGAGTTTATAATTGACTGCACTTATTAAAGTATATCTTTTAAGTGTTGGGTCCTCATTGAAAATTATAAAGTGGTGCAAAGCACCACCGTACACGTGCACACGCACGTGCATGTGCAAAAGTGCGATTGGGCATTTAGGGTGCATTGGGCGCTTTAGTGGCATACTTTGCACTTGGTCAGTATCGATACTAAGGCCATCTGATGCTGACTAATGTAGCCAATATCGATACTCATTCAGTGAGTATCGATACAAACTCGCACCAGTTCTAGAACAAACATAAATATCTTCTGAAATGGTTCTTCCTATGTTATAAATAGATGGTTTCCAGGCCATTTTTGATATACTTCGAATTTATAAGCAAACCAAAGCAGAGTTAAAGTATTTTAGCATTATCAGAAATCAACTAGAGTGTTCTTGAGTAGTGATTAAATAATGCACATTCGAACTTACAAGATCCAACGGTTAGACTCCACTGTATCTTGAGAACATATTTCAGATAACCCGGTGTATTTATAGGGGTGAAATATTGTTTGAAAGACAGCGATTACATGCCTTAGAGTTTTATTAATCGTTCTTTGTTTACTGTTCCCGAATTTATTTTCAACACTTTTTAACTAACCAAATAAATATTCTTGAATATTACTAACACGTATCTCGTATGTTTGTAACTCTAAACACTTTAAAGTATATCCATAGTACATGTTGAATGCATATACACGTCTAGGAATAAAACCAATTGATAGTAAAGAGTTGGACTAAAGAAGATTCCTTCAATCCAATATAATACTTCGTATCCTGCAAGGAAACAAAAGTCGATCATCAAGTATATAAGAAACCACCAGCTGCGAATCGCCTTTAACTTTAGTAGCCGTATTTGGGAATTCGACTGCAGCAATAGAAAGACCCTTAAAAAAAGCTCAAGCTTCAGCTTCCATAGGCGCATCTTTTCCAGTCTAACATCCATCAAAATAAGTATGGCAGAAGAGCATAATACCTGCTACATTTCGAGTTACCAAACCTGCAGCAATGGCATTAGTGACAGTCGCACCATCCACATTGATTTTAATATATCCTCTAGGAGGTTTCTCCCAGCCATTCTGATTAAAATAATCTGAGGTTGCTGGTAATGCAGTAGTCTCAGGCATTGATGGGCTATCATAATCATAAAAGAGCTGGTTCGCAGATGTGAGGATATGATAAACATCAGTGTCAATGTTATCGAAAATCTTTCGATTTTTCAGTTTCCACGGACACCACAAAATAACACAAGCACGCTTCGCAATACTATAGGAACTCGGAGACGAAAGCCAAGTATTAAATAAACGATGAAGCGTTAGGGAATCATCTTTTTCATCAATCACTAGCCCTAGAGGGGAGCCAAACCAAATTTGACGAGCCACATCACATTTTAAAAAGAGATGGTCAGTTGTTTCAAGTTGTAAGTGACACAAGGAGCAACTCAGGTCCGTAGAGCTGACAAACCTTGCTAATATATTTTGTAAGGCAACAGATTTGGTGAGAACTCTCCACGAAAAAAGGTGAACTCTTATGGAGATACCTTTTAATTTCCAATAAGCTTTCCAATTAAAACCCTCTACAGTTGAAGATGTACTTGAGCTGGATGATGACAAAAGTTCTCTCTGCGATAACATAGAGTAAGCTGATTTAGAAGTGAAGTTCCCTGAAGGGGTCTTCAAGCAGAGTAAATGATCATCAGTTAGAAGGATTTTAAGAATCGCATCAGCCTAATGTGTAGGAAAACAATGATATATTAGGTCCTCCTTCCAGCATTTCCTATCATGATCAATAAGATCTGCCACACAGAAAATAATCTCCTTAGAGTAATCAAAACCCATCACTCAAAAACAAGGTATATGAGGTACCCAAGGGTCATTCCAAATCTTAATATAGTGTCCTTCACCAACACTCCAACAAACAACTTCCTTCATGTAGTCACGAACTGAACACAAACTGGCCCAAATAGGGGACTAGTTCCAATATTTTTTCTCACTCCAAAAGGATGTAATTTTTAAATACTTAGCAGAGAGCATTGACACCATATACAGTTAGGTTGCGTTAAGAAATGCCAAACTAGCTACATAACCAGAGCGGTATTAACCCTTTCAGGCACACGGATCCCTAATCCGCCATCAGATTTGGGCTGACAGATTTTGGACCAGGATGTGAGAATTAATAGGTGTTTTTCATTAGACTTATTCCACCAAAAATACCATTGAATAGCCATAAATTTCTCAAAAACACCCTTAGGCAAGAGATAGGCAGGCATGTAATAGACAGAGATGGAGGCAAGTGTTGATATAATAAGTTGTAGGCAGCCTACATGAGAAAGAGTATCATGTTTCCAACCTTTTAGTCTGCAAGAGATCTTGGAGATAAGGGTTTCAAAAGATGAGACTCTGGACTTAGGCAGGAGAAGGAAGTGCCCCAAATATTTATCATTTATAGGCATACGTTGGACACCAAGGATTTCTGCTAATTGATCACACAATTCCACGTCAAGCTTAACACTAAAGTGAATAGAAGATTTATCATAGTTGATAACCTGACCAGACCGCATAGAATATACATCAAGCATCTCCTTAGCTGTGTTTATTGCCTCACTGGTAGCATAACCAAATACAAATAAGTCATCCATAAACATTAAATGGGTGATAGAGGGTGCTGAAGAATTAATTCGAATACCCTTATAGAGATCATCTCACTCATATAAATATATGATACGTGATAAGGCTTCAGAGATTAGGATAAATAGAAATGGAGATAGAGGGTAACCTTGCCTTAAACCACGACCAGACTTGAAGTTCCCTTCTATATGGTCGTTAACAAAAATAGAGAACGATGCTGTTTTCACACACTGTAGAATGAGATTTAGAGAGCCATTCTTAATGCCAAAACCTTATAAACTATCTTCCAAAAAATTCCAATCGACGCGGTCATATGCTTTGGACATATCAAGTTTTAGAGCAAAAGCATCTTTCTTCTTACTGAACTGCTTCATTGAGTGAAAAATCTCATGGCCAATAATCAGGTTATCCAAAATCTGACGTCCTGGAATAAAAACATTATGTAATGGAGAAATCAAAGAGTCCAAAAGACCACGTAAATGATTAGTAATAATTTTCGACACTATCTTGTATGTAACATTACATAACGAGATAGGCCGAAATTCTGCAGGAACTGAAGGGCTTTGCACCTTAGGAATTAAAGCAATTAAAGTTTTATTGAATTGATCAGGAAAGCATTGAGTTTCAAAGATATTTTGAATAAGAGCTATAATGTCAGGACCAATTACCTCCCAGCACCTCTGGTATAATAAAGCAGGGAATCCATCCGGCCCGGGAGCCTTCAAAGATCCCATGGAGCACACTACCGCAACAATCTCTTCCCCATCTGAATCGCACTGATAGAAAGGTTTTGCTCAGAAGTTATAGGATGTGGGCAAATGCAAAAAGAGGGGGTAACAGATGAAGTAGGGCTAGCAGTAAACAGTGTATAAAAGTTCTCAATGAGACAATGGGATATTTCTTCAATTTTGTCGACCAAGAACCATCTGCCATCTTAAGAGAAACAATTTTGTCCTTTCTCTTCCTATTCTTGGCCATAATATGGAAATACTTAGTATTTCTATCATGATCACAAACATATTGAGATTTACATCATTGTTCCCAAAAGCTTTCCTCATGATCAGTATACTCATTAAATTTATCAGTGAGCTCAGTTATGCGCTGTAAATTCACTTTTGAAGGAGGCATACTCTGTAGGATAAGGAGTTCATCTTTAATCTTTTTCAACTCTGATCTGATGTGACCAAAAGTGGATCTACCCCAGTTTTTTTAGACGACACAGAAGATGCTCAGCACGTAAATGAAAGTTATCTTGCTGGAAGTTAGAGAACCAACTTTCTTTAAGGACTTCATGGAAATCAGCATGCTTGAGCCAAAAAGCTTCAAATCTCATAACAGTACTTTTACGATTAGGAGAAGGGAATGTGTTGAGCAATACTGGACAATGATCAGAATTAATGTATGGCATGTGATGGACAGTGGCTTTAGGAAATAGCATACGCTAAGAAGAGACCGCATATGCTTTGTCAAGTCTTTCCCTGATATTAAAACGACGGCTTCTCTTATTAGTCCATGTGTATGCCGGGCCATGATAGCCAAGATCTAACAAGCCACAATCATTAATCATTCTATTAAAATCAACATCAGCACTATGATCAAATCTATGACCTCTATTTTTATCCTTTGGTGTTGAGATTGCATTAAAGTCCCCAATACAACACCACGGTTCTGAAGTAGAAGTAGCAAAGGACGCCAACTCAGCCCATAGGAGATGACGTTTATTTTTTTGTGGGAAACCATACACAGTAAATACCATTCCTGAGTAATGGGACTCGATTTAACTTTTATCAAAACAAGATTAGAAGACTAAGAGATAACACTAATAGAGACAAACTAATACCAACCGACCCAGAGACCACCAGAGTGCCCTATTGCAGGAACACAACAAAAAGACCTAAACCCTAACTTAGATAGAATAGAACTAGATCAGTAAGCAAGACAAGACTTAGTTTCTGAGATGAAAAAAATATCGGGACTAGTAGCTTTGAGGAAAGAACATATTGTACGAATCGTCGGGGCATTCCTCGCTCCCCGACAGTTCCAAGACATAATTAATATAACCTTTGCGGCTGTTTGGGGTCAGCCGCCACCACCCTTGAGTTTGAGGAGGTAGATAAAGAAGTAACCAAGCGTTTGGGAGAGCTTTCTTTAACAGATAAGGATGAGATATATCGTTTTAGAAGTTAGTGAATCGGTACCTCAGCTTGAATGGCATTGGAGGAAGCTTCATGTGCTCTCTTCCTCCCTTTACGACCAGTACCAGAGTACACAACAGGAATCGGGTAAACAGGACTAGGGACAGACACCATAGGAGTTTGGGCATGAGATGGTTCACTTTGCTGTAGAAGAGTTGCAAATTGCACCCTTATATCCTGACGTGGAATATCGGTCTGTATGGGGCCAGTAGTATGAGAAGATGCCATACTAGACTCCACCATGTGTAAATCAGTTGGGTGAGTATAATTGCTAGTCAACGCTACATATATTAAGGTCAACATGTTATTCAAAGATTCACCACGATTTTAGGGATCATTAAAATCAGTAACAATCGCAATAATAACGCCATCATTGGGTGAATGATCCGTAACGTCAGGCATTGAATCAGTGGGGACTAGAGTAGCATTAGGATTTTCCATATTTTGGACACACAGGTCATCTGCTCCATCGGAGTCAGCATCTTTACCCGAATTAATTTTTGAACCAAGAGATTGTTTAAGTTTACCTTCCATTGCCTTCAGAGAATCATTAAACCGAGGTTGTAATAAACCTTTAATATGTAACTTCTTTTCTTCGAACCACTCCTCAGAACATCAACCAGAAAATTCAATAACGTGGGCACACTTTTTCATAACATGACCAAGGCAGCCACAAAAATAACAAAAACGGGGAAGCCTCTCATATTTTAAAGTGATACGATAGATAGAGCCATCATCTAGTTTAACATCAAAAAACTTTTTTAATGATTTCTTGATATCCGCCAAAACTTTAATACGAGCATACCTACTCCATTTGCGACTTTCAAATTCAGGAATCTAACGCACGATACCAAGGTCACTAGCCAGACAAGTAACTACTGCTGGGGAGCGAAAGTTCAAAGGCAAATTATAAGGTTGAATCCAAAGATCAGTATGAGAAAACGAGTAAGCAGAAGGTTGCTTGTTGGGGACACACTTCTCAAAAACCAGCATATCATCGCCAATATTCCACGGAGAATGAGTCAATATTTTCTCGAGATCTTTTTCGGACTCAAACCGAACCATGAATGCAGCATCATAGAAATCCTGAACAACGATATCACCTTTAGGTTTCCAGATCCGACACAACTCATCACACATACTCCCCGGATTATATGTTTTACTTGTGAAAGTTTTGACAAGTAAACTCAAGTGCCAATTATGAAGATTAGAACTTTCGCGGGAGGACATTTTTTCAAGAAGGTCTGAATAATCGTCAGCCAGGGATGAGAAAACACAGATGATAGAAGATGTTTAGGGAAGGGTGGACACTGAAAGAAAACTAAGGAGGAAGACGGGTTTGAAAGGAAGAGAATCTGAGCAAAACTTAAACTACCAAGCTCGAACCATTAGGGTTAGTCGCCATAGATGGCAAGAAAACATTTACTTGTAGCTTCAAGTATTGCCTGAAGCACATTTAACAACCCAATTACTCACACAATCTTATTCATTTATAGTGAAAAACCAAGTACTCATCCAATCTTTTATTGAGAGATTGTTATTCAAGTGTAACTAGATCAATTGGGGAAGTGAAACCAGACTACCTATGTAAAAGGGCAGTACATAAATAGGTGATTGCTAGATTCATTTGGAGAATTACATAAAGGGCATTTCAATATTATATTGGAAGCAACTAATGTGTTCCTTTACTAGTAAATGGGATTATACAATTACCTGTGTGTGAGTGCCCACAATGTGTTTGTGAAATGACCAAGTGTAAAACCCAATATAACAAACATAAGGGATATATCTTACAAATTTAGGGGTTTGACCTAGGGGTGAAATTTAGGTTGGGTCAACCAGACCTGAACTTTGGGAAAGCATAGGCAAGGGTAATTGAAATCTAGGTAAATATGGATAGAAATTATCAGCTTAACATGAAGTAAAATTTGGGGAAGCCTAACCAAAGATAATTGTCAACACGAGCAACCTACCTAACCCGAGAAATTTGTATTTATATAAAAATAATATATATTTACATATCTATTTATACTTACAAAGAGATTCTAATATAGAATATCTAGGGCAAAAGTGAAAACTTAACCTTTCTCTCATATAATCTAGAGATATTCAACCTTCAAAAGGAAAACCAAACATTTTGTCTCGCTAAAAATCAAAACTCAAAACTCAAATCATTTTTATTTAGTAACAAGCTAAAGTCAAGGGAATCAACAAACTCAAGAAATCTTTTATATTTTCATGTCCTACTTCTTTTATGTACTTTTTTTAAAAAAAATTGTTTGATTCGTAGTAATTACCAAGCACAAATTAGTTAGTCCAAACCGCTCAATCCACTAGGCTTGTTGAAACTTGACCAACCCAAAGAACCCGAAAAACTTGAAGAACCTTATTCGGCCATGCATGGGAAATCCTGCACGGGTTCTATAGGTTCTTTGAGCATCGGGAGGTGTAGCTTGGGCCTGGCATGGCCAAAGCCTCCAACCTGCCTAAGCAGCCAGAGTCCCACCTCTACTAGGACCACTTTAAGGCCTGCAACTAGTAGTTGTGCAATCAAAGGTGTGTTACCGAGTCTATCTACACGAAGCCTGCCAACAACATTTTGGGTAGTGCTAATAAAATTTCACTATAAGTTAATAAGTTCAGTTTGGACTTCCTAAGGTTTGGGTTGAGCCTAACTTGGGTTTGGGACGTTATATTGGCACTCCACATTGGCTGGCGGGCACGCGATGAGTGCAGACATACATAGGTCAAACAAAAACGATGCTGCCAATAAACGAATGTGTAGAGTCAATAAAACTTCCCAAACTTATTCTAAAATTGGATAAGCTAAATTTACAGCAATATCCTACAAAATTGTCTACCGAACCTAATCCGACAGTGGTACAATTTTGCAAATACCTTTATGATTTGCGTCCATTTCAAAGCGATTCGCGTCCACGGTGGATTGTCCCTTTCAGTAGAAAATTCTGTATGTTATGATGTAACCCTAGCATTACAGTATAAAATTTGGGCCAACCTTGGATCTGAGTACTCGCCCTTTTAGAAAAATGAATCAAGCTTGAGTCAGCTCCTTTGGTCAAAAGTTCAAAACACTATTACTGCTGACTGAACCCAAATCATATTTAGCTCAGCCTTTATCAGGATCCTGATCCAACTTGGGTTCATTGTACTTGATTTGATTGGGTTGAGAATAGGTCAATACTAGGTCAAAATTAGGTTCAATACAGACTAGGTTTCTTGTTGGGTCCACTCGATAGAACCTGAATAGGTTACATCCTTAGTTTTTGGTGACATGAACCACACCACCTCAATGTTTATTCCCCTGCTAAAATAAGACCCCAAAAAAATCACTCCATCGGTGAGATTGTTCGCTGTTAATTTAGACAGTTTCCATCGCATGTGAGTCAGTGGTGATTATAATAGACTTCAAATCAAACAACTTACAATGCAATCTACAATGTAGATAATGGTCAGTTTTCCGGCCCAAGTCCGCCGCACAAAATCAAACCCAAGCCCAAGCTGATTATAGGCTGAACAAAATATGGCACAGAACAGGTTAACATGTAAATATTCCCGGTCAAAAGCTGCTTGATATAGTATTCTTCTGCTGGTTGGATACATATGACCTTGTTTGTCCATGCAAACTACCACTACCACAGCTGTGGTAATTTGCATTCTGCAAATTTTCCCTGCATACCAAGCAGGGCCGTAGTTAAAGTCTGTCCGCTGCTCTTCCTTAACCACAACACCAGACACCATCTCTAATCCCTTCTCTTTGCAGGATTAGCTTAATTACAATGTCCTAGCAATTCTAAAAATCTGCATCTGCTTCAGCAGAACCAGGCTTGATACCATGAGAAAAGTTCTTGCAAATTTATCATGTAATGTATAAAGTAATGAATTAATAATAACATTTTACAGGATCTCGAATCCTTATCAAATGATAAACGTAATTTGATTGGGTGTCAATAATCTAATTGCCATTGACCACCAGAATATAAGGATTCAGGAGGAAACTGGCCTCTTTGAGGCACTTCGATCCGTTGCAGGGTTGGCCACTGATCACAAACAGCTGTTTATGATCACCCATCACCAGTAATCCTTGCAAGAACAAGTTCCATTAAAAAATCTATGAAATCTTACTCGATCCCTAACGATGATCTCCCTCTCATAAACTTTACTAATAATCTTTGTCACTTCATGGCAATCCCCGCACACCCTCAAGTTCTTCACAATCCGAATCACAGTAGGAGCTTTCGTTTTCAATAGCCCATAAGCAATGGCTAGTCTCTCACTATGCTCGCAAAGAGCACTCTTTTTCTCTTCATCCTCCACATCATGCAAAACAGCCGATGTCCATGGATCATGCCCAACGCGACGAACCCGATCAGTTACATCTCTCAATACTTCCCTTATCTCATATGATTCCTGATGTGATCTATCAGCCACCACAAACTCATGAACAAACCCATCAACTTCAATTGAACTGCAACCAGGAATAGCTTGTATCCCATTCTCCTTCATCTTCTTCCTCACATAACTCACTTTTTCCCACTGAAAATTCGCCGCATACAAATTCGATAGGAGCACATAATTTTCAGGATTTAATGGTTCTAACTCGAGAAGCCGCTCAGCCACAAATTCGCCCTTTTCTAGGATTCCTTTCTCCTTACAACCCATTAATAGTGTTCTCCAAACTATTGGATTTGGTGATATTGGCATGGTCTCGACGAATTTGTATGCAACTTCAATAAATCCAGCTCGACAAAGTAAATCAACCATGCACCCATAATGCTCCATTACAGGTTCAATTCCAAATTCAAGCATGCTCGACCAAAATCTCCAACCTTCGGATACTAATCCACTATGAGCACAAGCCGATAAAACACCGACAAATGTTACTTGGTTAGGCTTTACGTTTGCTTCTAACATCCTTGAAAACACCTCTAATGCTTCCTCTGCAAGTCCATGAATAGCTAACCCAACAATCATTGAACTCCAAGCTTTAGTATCTCTTTGAGGCATTTCATCGAACACTTTTTTAGCTCTCTCAATGCACCCACATTTAGCGTACATATTAACAAGTGCAGTACTTAGCTCAAGATCAACCTTGATTACATATTTATCAACAAATTTATGAACCCATTTACCCAAATCCAAAGCACCCGTACTTGCGCAAGCCGTAATCACACTAACCATAGTAACCTCGTCAGGACTAATTCCTGCCATCTGCATTTCTCTAAACAAACTCAAAGCTTCATTCACTAATCCAATTCTCGCATACCCACTAATAATAGTACTCCAAGTTACCAAATTTCTTTCAGGAATTTCATCAAACATCTTTCTTGCAAGACCAATTTCTTCACATTTCGCATAAAGATTCACCATTGCGGTTTGAACGAAAGGACTAGAATTAAACCCAGTTCTCAAAACATGAGAATGAATCTGTCTACCTTCTTGGGAAGCTGAGATTATGGCACAAGCTTTTAGAACAAATGCGAGAGTGAAACTGTTTGGATTTGGGTAACCTCGTTTGATCAGTTTTTTGAAGAGAAAGATTGGTTCTTTGGATGGGTTTTGGATTTGGGAACAACCCCTGATCATTGAATTCCATGAAAATAAGTTCGGATTTTGGATATGGGAAAAAATTGTTCGGGAATAATCGATGTCGCCAAGAGAAGAAAGAGCGCAAAATCCGAGGATTTTGTTTAATACGTAGGATTTGGAAGAGATGGGTAGGGTGCATTTTAGCAGGCGAGAATGGATTTGGCGGAGGACTCTAGTGTTTGGACATTTTTGGATGAGTGAAGTTAAGAAGAGTTCTTCCTCTTCGACCAGCAGTGGGTTATTCATGGGGGGTTTAGATGAGATGATTAAAAGTTGTTGCAAATCGAAGACATTATTTCATTAAGCAATTCTGCGGATTGCGGAAGTGTTGCTATTAATGACCTCCATGATGGTTGGACATGGCTTGCCGGAAGTGGTAGTGTGGTGAGGGTATGACCTGAAAGAACACCCCTTGTAAAAAATTTGGTCAAATTAAATTTGACTAAAAAAATTAACTTGGGGCAATCGAAATATTTTGGTTGTATTAATAGCAATACTCTTTAGGGTTTTTTAAGAGTGATGTTTAAAACCCACTTTATTTTAGGATACCTCAAAACCACTAAAGAAATTAAAATTTAGTGGGTTTGGGGCTTGAGTAGAGGTGTCAATTGGGCTGGGCGGCCCAGGCACGGCACGGCCCAGCACGGCCACGTGGCAGCCCAGCCCAGCCCAGCCCATTCCATTTCGTGCCTGGGCTGGCACGGCCCATTGGCTGGGCCGTGCTGGGCCGGCCACTTGAGCCCAGCAGCACGAGCACGGCACGGGCACGATTTTGGCCCAGCCCAGCCCAAGCACGGCACACAGCCCAGCACGGCACGGAACCAGCACGAGCCCAGCACGGCACGGCCCAGCACGATGGGCCGGCACGAAGCACGGCACGATTAGAGCCGTTACGTGCCTAACGGTCGGCACGATGGGCCAAAGCACGGCACGGCACGACCCAGGCACGATAACGGCCCAACGTCAGGAAAACGGCTATTTTTGTGTTTTTGACCAAATTACCCCCCTTAACAGCCAAAAAACGGCTATTTTCAGGGGTAATTTGGTCCATACATGGTACCCCACACCCTCTATAAATACTAACCCCCCCCCACCTATTTTCATCACAAAAATCACAAATCTACTCTTACTTTTCATCATATCTCTCTCAAAATCTCTCTCAAACTCACATCACAACAACAATTCAAGCAAGATCACTCAAAATCAAGGGCCCTCAACTCAAATTCAAGCAAGTTAGTTCAAAATCAAGGGTTCTCATCTCAAAAAAAATTTCTATTCTCAAGTTTCTCCCACATTTAGTTGAGGTATTTATTTTTTTATTTAATTTGTTATATATTATTACATAATTTGATAAATATGGATGCTAACCAATTCTATGAAGTTGATGATTCTAATGCCACACCCCCTCAAGCTTCCAACCAAGGTACCCCAGGTAGTTCTTGTGCCACTTCATCTAAAAGACAAAAAAAATCGGATGTGTGGCAATTTTTTACAGTTAAAGAAGTTCCATTCAAGGGAAAAATTGAAGAGAGAGCAGTATGTAATTTATGTAGTGCAACCTATTCATCTAAGTCAACAGGTGGTACAGGTCACTTAAAAAGACACATAGAAGCATGTGTTCCAAAACATGCTAATACTAATGACCCAACACAAGCCCAGCTCAAGGTAGGTAGTAGTGGATCAATTTCAAATTTTACATATAATCAGAAAAAAATGAGGGAGGGTTTAGCAGTTTATGTAGCTGGGGCTGAGCAACCATTTACTTTTGGGGAAGATCGTAGATTAGAGAGTTGGGTGAAGAATTATCTTCAACCTGGATTTAGTAAAGTTAGTAGAAATACTATTAGAAGTGATACCATGGAGGTTTATAATATGAAAAAACAAATTATAATTAATGAATTAGCTAACCATATTGGTGCAATTTCTTTTACTTCTGATATGTGGACTGGTATTAATAAAATTGGTTATCTTTCTCTTACTGCCCATTATATTAATAGCAATTGGATTTTAGTTAAAAAAATTATTGCCCTCCGCATGGTAGAATATCCTCATAGTGGTCAAAATATATATACATGTATTTTAGGCATTCTTAATGAATATAATGTTGCATTTAAATGTTTTAGTATTAGTTTTGATAATCATAGTGCTAACACTAATGCAATTGAATATTTTAAACGTAGTTTTAAGCCTCCTTATCAAGGACAATTATTTCATGTTAAATGTGCATGCCATATTATTAATTTAATTGTTCAAGATGGAATTAAAATAATTAATAGTGATAAAGATCTTAATTTTATTGATAAAATTAGAGAAGCAATTCTTTTTATTGTTACTTCACCTTCTAGACTTCAAGCATTTAAAAAAATGTGTGAAACTTATAATTTGAAGCCTAGAAAATTTAAAATTGATATACCTATTCGTTGGAACTCAACTTATCTTATGTTGAAATCATGTGAAGGTTATGAAGCAGTAATTATGGATTATTATAATCAACATGGTCACTCAAATTTAGAAATGGTAGATTTTGACAATGCATCTAATTTTTCTAACTTTTTAGAAATTTTTTATAATGCAACAAATGCTTTGTCAGGTGTTTATTATCCTACTACTTGTATTGCTCTTAACCAATTATATAATATTGCAGAAGCTTTTAGAGAATGTAGAACATATGCAATTTATTATAAAGTTTGTGAAAAAATGGAAGAAAAATTTCTAAAATATTGGGAACATATCCCACCTCTTTATTATTTAGCCTCTACAATGGACCCTAGAAAAAAATTAAATGGTACTATGACACTAATTATGGGCATTTGTAATATTTTACACATTGAAATGCATGATACATTTGAAAGTATTATAACTTTGTTAAGTAATTTATATACTTATTATGAAACAAATTTTGGTAATGTACAACGTACAATTATGATGCCACCACCAACCACTAGAACTAGAGATGCTTCTTGGAGATTACTTGCAGATAGTAATCAAATGGCAAGTATAGGTGGTACAACTGTAAAAACAGAACTTCATTCTTATTTGGAAACTCCGGCTCCACATTTTAAATCTGCAGAAGAGGCATATAGTTTTGATATTTTAGAATGGTGGAAAGTACAAGGTCAGACTTACCCAATACTTTCCATCATGGCACGTGATTTACTAACTCCTCCAGTGTCCACAGTAGCATCGGAGTCTGCTTTTAGTGCAAGTGGCAGGGTATTGAACGAGAAAAGGACAAGACTAAATCCAGATATCTTAGATGCTTTGATCTGCTTGAAGGATTGGGACGATTCAGAAAACAGAGAACAAGAAATCTATGATGATTTGGCGGAAGAATTTTCAAATTTAGATGCAGCAACTGATAATGAATAGAATTTAAGTTATATGTAAATTTTTTTTTTTACTATGATGTAAATTTTTTCTTTAAATAACTTATAGAGGTTAGAGTAATGCAAATGATTGATAGTTGAGTGGGTGCCAACCTAGTTGGGATGTGCTCAAACTATAGTGATGCAATTCTCACCTTTTTTATGTAATTTTTGTATTCAATTTAAAATTAATATTAATAAATAAAGTTTATTAGTGGATTTTATTCAACATGGTGTTCTAATTTTAAATTTTTAATATTTTAAATAATTTATTTGAGTTGTTAATGTTAATGTAAATTTTTAAGTTTTAAAATATTTTTATAAATAAAGTTTTTAATAACTAGAAATTTAGTAAATATATTTATATAAGTAATAAATGTCAAATAAAATGAAAAAAACACAAAAATAGGCAAAAAAACATTTTTTACTGATTTCGGCCCATTAAGGCACGATGGGCCAGCCCGTTGGGCGGCCCATTAACATACAAAATTTAAAAAAAAAAAAGGGCGGGATTTCAGATGGGCGGCCCATGGCACGCTGGGCTGGCACGGCCCAGCACGAGGCCCAGTCGTGCTGGGCCAGTGGGCCGTGCTGGGCTGACCTAAACTGTGACTTGGCACGGCACGGCCCAGCACGAAACCCTGTCGTGCCGACCGTGCTCCGTGCCGTGCCAGCCCAGCCCACTAGAGGGTCGTGCCGTGCCGGCCCAGCACGGCCCAATTGACACCTCTAGGCTTGAGGGTTTGGGATGGCCTATAGAGTTGAGCGAAATCTCGTAAAAGATTTTCGCGATCTTATTTTTTTAAGAATTTTATAAGAATTGTATCGCGGAAATGTTCCGCCGGAGCTCGCGGATAATTTCCGCAATTTCTCTTCTCGCGGATAACTTCAGCGCCATAGATAACTTTTGCAGAAACCCTTAACCCCTTATGACACTCCCAAACTAGTGGATAACTTGCGGGTTCTGGTGCTTATAGGTGTCCATTGTGTGAAAACCCTGTTAATAAATATTAAGAAAAAAAAATTAAGAAGAAGAAAACGCAAGAAAGAAGAAAGAAAGAAAAGAGAGTGTAAGAGAGAGACTTTGAGAGAGGGAGTGAGAAAGAGATCGTGAGGGAGGGACTGTGAGAGAGTGAGAGAGACAGCAGAGAGAGGAGGATCGAGTGAGAGAGAAAGAAAAAAAAGGAAGAAGAAGGAGACAGCAGCAGCATTAATTGAGAAAGAGCTCTTCACAGAGAAATTTTTTATTTCTTTCTCACGTCTTCCTTATGCATAAGATATGAAAGTTGTAAGATTGAATTCGCTTGCTGCGTTGAGCATAAATAAAAGGCAATAAGAATGGTAGAGAAGGACATTTTTTAGTACATGTCATATTGGCGCTTTAATAGCCGATAACGAGCGCATTTATTTGTTTTTACCATATTATCCGAGGCGTTTGTCTTTATAATTGGCCGTTATGCCTCTAAATATTCGTCTTTTTTTGACAGTGCTAAAAATAGCGCTTATGCTTACTTCGCCGATGGGCGGGTGGTTCTTCTGATAGAAGAACGGCCAACACTAAGAAGGGGGAGCGAAGCGATAGCTTCGCGTTGTGTTGGATGGAAGCACCTACCTTTTGCTTGCCCTAAGATCTAAAAGAGAGGTGGGCTTGCCTGCGCTTCCCGGTCTATTCGGCTCGGCGAACCTATTCTCTTTCTTCTCTCCTAAACTAACCAACCTGCTAACTCGAGAAACGAAAACTCAAATGACAATCCGTGAAACATTGGTTTCCACGTTTTAATATTTTAGAGATAATTCCGTACTTTCGAAGCCTTCGCATCTCCGAAGTTACGTATTATTAACTTTATCACATGCCGAAAGGCGACCATCCGTGACGATGGAAATTCTCTATGAGCGGATTATGCGGATATATCCGGCTACTATAATCTTTATTATTTCTAAGGAACGGCATAAGGGCGAAGGCTTTAACTTTCATGTGGGTCTGAGAACGAAAGTTTCTCGCCACACTGCAATAAAAATTTTGCGGTCAGCCTTTCCTGAATGGTCTGGGATGTCACTCGATTTAACCTTCAAGAGGGGGTGGCCGGTCGTTTGCTCTTATGTTACAAAGCACGATAAGGATTTCATGTTCTGGGGTGCAAGTCGTGAACAGATTTTAAAGGAATCTCGTATCCACCGTCATCACCGAAAAAGGAATTTGAACATAAATTTCTTTAACTCCCCCCTTATTGTCAACAACTATAAGTATAAGGCTCCCCCTCGTTCGACTTTCTTTTGGTAACTACAGAAACCCTGTATGGAGCAAAAAAATCATTATGCTAACTCAATTCTTTTCGAAACTGGAATAAGTCAAAAGGTAGGCCTGAAATTGGAAAAACCAGTATACGGACTACTTGTTAATTTATTCTAGTCTCCCCCCCCGGTCACGAGGGTGACAGCCCGCACAATGAGCTCTTGCTGTTCTTCGAGCAGCGCCCTCTTCCTGTTTTCGAGAGAGCGTATTTCGTTCTGGATAAAAAGCATATGATCTCGTATGAGAATTGGATCGATAGCAGGCATATGTTCCCAGAACGCACCCAGCATTAGCTCCCGTTGGAGCTTTTAGTTTTCCACCTGACGTATTTCTTGCTCAATTCTCTCAAGTCTTCAAGCGACGATATCCATGGCTACTCAAAGCTCTTTCTTGCTTCCCTTTGCCAAACTGAAAGAAGCTTCTATTTATAGGCGTTGGAGGCCCTTAACCCAGCAGTGTCTTGGTTCCGTAACATGGTTCAAACCTGGCCTTTCATTAATATTTAACTCTATCCACTAGATTTGAGTGCGCTGAATAATTCTCCTCGTTTACGTACCCTATTGGCTTCTTAGTACCTTGCCTACTCGTCTTTAACTGGCTTATTTGTACCCAGCTACATGATGGAACTCCCCTTGGCCAATCGTCACTCGCCAGCTTCGTCCTAGCTTAGAAAAAAGATGTTTGGCCGAACCCAACAAGCAACGGATGAGCCGCGAAAGCCGTTGCTAAGCATACGTTTTCTTGGTGGCCACGCACGATGAATGGATGGACAATAAAAAGGATAGTCTAAGACTCTTCGATATTCATTTATACTTGGAATTCGGAAGAATCTGAAATGCTCCCGCTCTGCATGGCAGGCGAGGTAGGATAGAGAAGAGGGTTGCCTAGATAGATGTTCTCTATAGGTATGCTGCTATAAGTAGCTAACAGAATGCAATGCCTCCTTCTAGTGGCGGTCGGTCGAGCTGGAACTTGGCTCCGTGAGGGGGAAGCACACAGGCTTGCGTCTTTTGATTCTATTGGGTGGCGTGGCGGCAGACAGGGAAGGATGGACGGTCAGGATGGCTTTCGGTTTCCTTTCCTTCTGATGTGACGGGTGGGGTTTAGAGATCAAAGAAGGGCGAAATTACTAGTGATGCCTGCCCGGAAGTGATAAACCAATCGATCGTACAGGTGTGGGAATGACTCTTTCACTAGAGGAAAACAGGGAAGTCTTTAGGTTAGGCATCGATATTTTTGTTTTCATAGGCGAATGAGTAGGTGCAGGTTCACCTCTCTACGGTAGTGCCGTAGGCTCGCTGACCCGAGCCTTGACGCCCCGATAGTGGTCTCGGTGTTCAATAGGTTCTTAAGGCCTGCTCGGCATGTTCCTCCCTAACCGGAGATGAGCCGTTCAGAGTGGTTTGGATACGATCAGGTAGCTTCACCGGCTTCATTTCCTCTTCCCCTTGCCGGCTTGACTGAATCACCTTCCTCATCTG
Organism: Macleaya cordata; assembly: GCA_002174775.1. Lineage (NCBI taxonomy): Eukaryota > Viridiplantae > Streptophyta > Magnoliopsida > Ranunculales > Papaveraceae > Macleaya > Macleaya cordata. The sequence continues at coordinate 121,238 of MVGT01003002.1, forward strand.
TCGCTCAAGCTCTATCCTATCTAATCCACCAAGCACCGGATGAGCGCTGACGCGCGAAAGCCGTTGCGCGGTTGCGCAAACAACCAAGAAGACGGATGCGCGGGTCCCAGTGGTTACTGAGAAATACTTGGGAGAAGGATAGTGCGTGCGCCCTTAGTGGAACCACACCTTTCGGACTTTCGGAGAAGCTTATTTCACGACTCTCTCCCCGAGGTATGGTTTGAGTCCGGGTGCGGAACTCAATATTCTTTGGTAAGATCAATATTGACTAATAGAATGACTGTCTACTTCTGGCCAAAAACAACATCATCGAGGAATCGAACCTCTGCAAATTCTCAAATTCGTAATAAACTTTATTCCAATTGATGTGCCCTTCCCCCTCCCTTCCTCCGTAATTGTATCAGCTGTTACGGCCCAGCTTGATCTCTGCGTCGCCCTAAATTAACCTTAATAGGTCTTCCTTCATTAACCTTAATAGCGAAACACACAAAAAATTAGGAAGAACCGAAAATCTGTCTTTGCCATACATAAGACCCTAAACCCATTGCGAAAAGACGCGGCGACTCTATGTTTCATTTTTTCAATTGAAAATTGTTCTTTTTCTAAAATGGAATATTTTTTTAGTTAGTCGAAATTGTCTTTCAGCCGCGGAGTATGTCCTCCATATGTTTCAACGCCTGTCGAAAATAGTCGCTATCTCCTTCTTGACTATGTAAACTAGTGAAGATAGTCAGCAGGGTGTTTATATCTTTATCTCCGTTGGAAAGAAGTTCTATGACTTGGTCCAATTTGGTTTTCGAGGGCTCTATTCCGCTAAGCTCCTTGAATACCCGTTTGAGAAGACGTCGAAGGCTCTTTTTAACTTCGTTGTAACCCTCTGTCTGTAGCTCTTCGCTGGTTTTTTTTCGTTTATTTGGATCGTCCTCCACTTGAGCTACTGGCGAGTCCCTTTTGTTTCTTCCTATTTTCCCCTTTTGTTTTAGCCATCATACTGGACAGAACAACACCAACAAATAAAGAAAGAAAAACAAAAAAAAGATCCGGCAGAAAAAAGTGTTTCCGAAGGAAAAGCGATATAAATTGGTGCGGGATTTGTCATAAAATTGAGATTATTTCGTTTCCTTCCTTATCAGAGAGGGGCCCCCTTAGCTTAGGGAGCGGGGCTTATTGAAAAAGGGGGAGTGAGGGGAAGCCAAAATGTGAGCGCTCCTGCGCGATACGGCTTTTTGGCTGAGCCGTATCTTGCTGCCTATGCACGCATGGAGGGTTATTTTAGGGCAGCTCCCTCATGGGAGGCGGGAGAGCGAGCTTGAGCAGAGGCTCAAGGAGTCAGAGGAGAGAGCGGTTCGTCTCCAAAGGGAGAGTTGGATGAGACGCGGTCTGGGAGCGATGAGGGGTGGCGCCGCAGAGTGCGAGACCAGCGTAGAAAACTCCAGTGAGCCATGAGCGAATGAGCAAGTAGGGGGCGGCCGCGTTTCCCTGCTTGAGACTTTTTTTTTGATTAGCCCAGTCATGAACCACCCTGGTTGGAGCCATGGTCTACCCAGCAGTGCTTCATATCCTCCTTGCTCTTTGTCTAAGATTGGACTAAAGGTACCAAACCAGGCATCCTTTTGCATTGCATCCTTTTTTGTTGTTTTTCTTTTGGCTAAGAAGCCCGTAGGTTGTACGCCAGCCATACGTAGCTTGAACTGTGATGGCCACAATGCTTTGCAATTGCCGATTCCCAAGACGCCTTTGGTTGAATGTTCACACCTGATCCACCGTCTGCACTTCCTACATTCACTCCCGGAAATTGAAACAGGAAAACAGGAATTGTCACCTCCCGGTCTGCTGTAGTCAGCCTCACGGTGTGCCTGACTGGCGAGTCTGCCGTCTCCACGGCTTTCCCTTTTGCGGGCTGCTCCTCAAAAAGGCCTTCGAGTGCCGATCTTCGCTTGGGCCGGCTCCGAGGCTCTACCCTAGCTTTTCATTGGTTCCTCCCAGGGGCCCTTTATCGTATCGCGCGCGCATCTTCAAGCAATCGGGGGAGGCGCCGAGTACATAGACGAGGCGGTCCCGGGAATGAAAGCCCATTCCCCCGTGCTCTGGAACTCCTTAACTTCGGTTGAACAAAAAAGGTTCAATCTTGTGAAACCGTAGCGTAGGCGAAACCTGGCAGCCCGCCCAGAGTTTGACCTTCTCCGGTCCTGGAAGGAAACCCTACTTTCCTTCCTTCCCCCAGCAGGCAACAACACTGGCAGGAAGACGATCAGGATCTCACGTGTGGCAGCTGTTGGAACAAACTCCGAATCCAACCGAGGTACCTACCTAGAGAAAAAGGAAACTCAACTCACTGGTGAAAGAGGAGAGAGAAAGGACCAATTGAAGGCCCCGGGGCCGGAATGCGGTAGGGTGTTCAAGCCCCACGCNGACTAGTCGGCCTTCTCCAAACGGTCAACTTGTTAGTTACTGAAGTGGCCCAGCTGAGACAAGAGGTTAGAGCGAACCAAGAAGCTCCACAAGGGGTGGTACCCCCACCACCACCACGACCACCACCTCCCCAGCCTGCTCCACCTATGGTTGGGAACCTTGGACCACATAATGATAATGCGATTCTGAAGGACTTCAAGAGTTAGGGACCCACTTCTTATGATGGAACACCGGATCCCTCAAAAGCTGAAAAGTGGCTTAAGGATATTGAGAAGATATTCGATTTAATTAGATGCACTGATGAGCTGAAAGTTAGGATGGCTACTTATATGCTAGTCGACGATGCATGGGACTGGTGGAAAAGCACTTCGGAAGGAATGGGTCCAATCACTTGGGACGAGTTCCAAAAATTGTTTTTGGATAGGTATTTCTCTGTTGCAGTGAAGGAAATGAAGTATTATGAGTTCATAGGCCTAAGGTAGGGAAGTATGACTGTGGATCAGTATGTGGCTAGGTTCACTAACTTATCTCGTTTTGCCCCTACGATCTTTGATAAAGGGGCAGACAAGAAAAGGAAATTCAGGGATGGACTAAATCTTCAGCTGTACGAAAAGCTCCTAACTTTGGAATTTCACTCTTTTGATGAGATTGTCCGGAAGGCTCAAATGCTAGAGAGGGGGGTGTGAGGTACTTTAGAGAAGGCAAGAGATGGCCACGCAGAGGCGAGGAGCCTGATTTTAACAACCATATCAGTTCACAGAAGGTAAGAGGTAAATGGTACATGGTGAGTCATCCCAAGGACAAAGAACCCAGTCACCTGCCAGACCAGAAGGGAAACCGGATCAGAACACGAATAGGCAACAACAACAACCCCAACGACCACAACAACAGCAAAGAGATCGTAGTAGACTACAGTGTTGGAATTGTGGTGAAAGAGTACATGTGAGGTAGAATTGCCCCAGGGGTGATCAACGACAATCGGGTGGAGTTACTCAGGGGCGCATGTTTGCAATTTTGTAGGACGATGCACGAATTTCCAACAATGCGATGGAAGGTAAGATTTTGGTTATATCATGCCTGAATTTGTGTTACTTGACTTTGGTTCTACTCTTCAGTCATTGCTACTAAGTTAGTAGAAACCCTAAACTTGCCAGTTTCAATTCATTGGGAAGATTTTGGAGCTAGCATGTCATATAGGAGAGTGTTTAGTGCCACCTAAAGTTTGTAGAGACTGCGTAGTTCAAAATAGTAAGATAGGAATTAGCGTAAACTTGATATTGTTTGATATTTGGGACTTCGATCTGACTTTAGGATGGATTGGTTGTTTGCGCATCGTTCACACATATTGGCTGTTACACAAAGATAGTGATCTTTGAAGTTCCTAGACAACCTGCAGTGAAGTTAAAGAGGGCCGAAGCATCGAATGCCTCTGCAACAAATTAGAGTGAACCTTGAAAACTAGTAGTTTCCCCAAATTCTGAGGACGAAATTTCTTTTAAGGGGGGGATAATTGTGAAAACCCTGTTAATAAATATTAAAAAAAAATAAGAAGATGAAAACGCAAGAAAGAAGAAAAAAAGAAAAGAGAGTGTAAGAAAGAGACTTTGAGAGAGGGAGTGAGAGAGAGATCGTGAGGAAGGGACTGTGAGAGAGTAAGAGAGACAGCAGAGAGAGGAGGATCGAGTGAGAGAGAAAGAAAAAAAACGTAAGAAGAAGGAGACAACAGCAGCAGCAGCAGCTGCTGCTGTGAAGAGAAAGAGAAGAAGAAGGAAGAAGGAGGAAGAAGGAGGAAGAAGGAGGAGAAAGAAGAAGAAGAAGAAGAAGAAGAAGAAGAAGAAGGAAGAAGGAGGAAGAAGGAGGAGAAAGGAGAAGAAGAAGAAGAGAGGAAGAAAAGGGTTGTTCCTTGGGTAAGATCTTCTTACCCATTTCACCCCCATTTCAACTGAATTTTTGAATTAATAACTTAGGTTTTTTGTTCAACATGCATGCTAGTGTAGATCTTGGTATTTTAGAGCTTAATGGTGGAAGAGGGGATGAGATAGGCTAATATTTTTGTGTTAAGATGACAAATCAGCACCCTAATATTGTAGATCTTGAAATTTTTGTGATGTAAATTGGGATTTTAGAAGAAAATGAAATTTTGTTATGCCTTAGAAATTGTAGATGGGTGGGTTAAAGATTTGATGTGAATATATGGGTTTTTATGATCTTATTTTCCCCCATTTTGATGCATGCTAGTGAAGACTTGAAAATGATGAGGTTAGGTGATGTAAAATCAAAAGGGATCTTCCATATCCTTAGTGTTAATGGTTTCTATAAGTTAAATGGGACCTCATAGACCATTTTAGACATTTTGGGGCTGTTTTGTGTAGCTAAATTTTTATGGAATGCAATGGTAAAGATGACCATGGTTTTGGCCTTTAGTTGGTGTTTTGGAACAATATGAACTTGTAGATGATGATAGAGAAGAAATTTTATGTTCAAGAGAAATAAGTTAGATGGTGGAATCTGGAGATGATTTCCTTTAGGTTCATACTAAAGATGGTGCTTGGTTGTGATGAATGTAAAAAAAAATCTTACATGGTTTTGGTGGATAATGATTTCTAAAATTAGGATGAAGTTGGGGATTGTTTTAAGTACTCGTGGGACCATTAATGATGGTTAGAGTTGAAGTTTCACCTTACTTAGAGTTTGGGGATTTTGATGGTTCCAATGGAACCTTGAGTTGGGTCTATAAATTTGATGATGATGGTGTGTGTGAAATTTTGAAGATTCATATGAAATTTAGCTTGATGATAGTGGATTATGAATCTAAGTTATTTTAGATGGAACTAGCATGTTGAAGACTACGGGGATCAATCTTAAACTGAAGATAAGATTTATGGGATAGGTTGTCTTTTTGTGCTATTTTGAGGAATTCTATTTCATTAGAAGTGCAACGATGAGGTTCGCCTTATTTGAGGCTCTAAGTGATATCCTATCTTGTCTTTCGGTAGAAATGGGTTGATTAGAGATGGTTAAAGTAGTAGTACTAATCCTACCAACTGTTAAGGTTTAGAGTAGTACTCTAAGTCGGTGTTCCTTGATTTTAAATTCTTATTATTCCTCTTTTATCTATTCGATTTTTGGTTCTAAGTACTAGAACCTAACTCTGTCTTTTGTTTCTTTGTCCAGTTGGTGAGCTGAGTGTTGCTGACTCTCTGGGTGAGGAGGATCAGTTCCTGTACCGCTAGAGGTAGGTGGTCAATTCATCTTAATAGCACCCAAACTTTTTAAATGCATGTTTTGAACTGTTATGTATGTACTTTTGTATGCAAGGCATCGCATGAAATTTATGGATAACAACAAACTGATGTTATGAAGAAAACATTGAGAAACTGGTTTAATATGGAAATATGCATGCTTGCCTTCATATCATGTTTATGAAATATTTCTCTCGAATTGTGAACAAATGCGACTTCAATTTTACTATCACGGTTTATTTGGGTGAAATGATGGTTATATTGGAAAACCATGTTTAATATATTGAAAACCTTTGGAAGAGACAAAAATCTATTTTATCGGGTGTTTTCTTGATGTGAAACCCAACTTTGAAAACGTGGCAAAAAGAAATTTCTTCCGTGACCGCCTAAAGACGGTAGTGGCGTCTCACAACCGGGCTTGATAGGGTTCACGACGACACGGAGAACCGTGTATACCTTAAGTGGACTGGTGCCTGTGTTACTTCCGCTCGGATTCCCGCCCGAGTGATCTGTGTGTGTTGGCTTGCCAGGGATCCTCACTCTTACGAGGGTGGGTGAGTTGGTTCGCCTAGTCCCGCAGACTTGGGTGTGTGGGTTGGCCTGCCAGGGATCCTCACCCTTACGGGGGTGGGTGAGTTGGTTTGCCATGGTCCCGCACCCTACAGGTGAGTGTGTTTGGCTTGCTAGGGATCCTCACCCTTACGAGGGTGGGTGAGATGGTTTGCCATGGTCCCTCATCCAAAGGGCTAGTTACACTTGTTGTATGTAGATTTCAAAAGAGAAGAAATTTCAAAAGAGGATTTCTACAAAGGACTTTCGTTTCCAAAAAGGGTTCTTCCAAAATAGTTTTCGAACCTTAACTTAAAAGACACACAACCTATATATATAAACTACTATATATTATCACTAAGGTAAGCTTTTGAAAGGTTGAGGACTTTCTATAAGGATGGTGGACCATGCTTATCCGGATGTGGCGCACCATCTGAGACTTTGCTAGGTGTTTCTGTCTTCAGGGCGGAATGGGACGTTAGGGAGACAGGTACATCTAGGGAAGTCTGGGAAGTCACGATTATTTCTTGGTAAACCATGTTTGTTGGTGGTGTTGAGTAACTTGTTTAGCTGAGGTTCGCATGCCTGCCCGATAGGTGTTAGACACGGGGGAAGGTTGTCGGGGAACCTTCTCTGGATTAGTTGGGGGCCCTTGTCTAGTCTGCAGTCGTCAAATTATTGCACTTGGTATTGATCTTGAAATAATTCTGACTGGGGTAACCCAGTCGTGTTCCTTGGCTATACTAGCAGAAGTACACTGCTATTATTTGTATATGTATATGCAGGACTTTCTTGATGTTTCAATCAACTATATAATATACATTACTTTTATAAATTCTTTTGAGCTGTTATCGGATTAATCGATGCATGTGATGGTATTAGGATGGTTGATCTACCTACTGAGTTTCTCACCCAATTATTTTCGTGGTTTTACAGTTGACGTTTTGAGGATCGAGATAGGATCCTTAGTGGTGCTGTGACGCGGTTCTTGGCGAGGGATTCCTGGTTTTGGGTTTGATGTAGGTTTTTCTCTCTTCAGTCACAGTGGATGTTTTGCTACTGTTTTATGGCCCGGTTGTGAGCCTTATGTTACTTTGTTTATATGAATACAACTCCTACTTTATCTTCTCCCACTATATATATTTTGACAGGAAACAACAAACATAACTATATATTATATCACAGTTATCTCCATGTTAAGTGAGAAATTTGAATGTCGTAGTTACTTGCAGGTTCCTCCTGGTCCTACATCGTTGGGATTTCAGTTGAGTTGAGAAAAGGTATGGGTGGCAAATTTTTAATGCATACCCTTTTGTTTAAATTTGCTTCCGCTGCGTATTTTTTGTATGCACTGTGTTTATTAGGTGACAAAAGGTCCAGTTTACGGGGGAGACTCTGCCGGATTTGAGTCTCGTTGTAGACTGATGGTAATGTCCCTTGTTTTGGGGTACGGGACGTTACACATTGGCCATGCGTTTTCAATGGCTTTGGAGCTTTTCCACTAACTGTGCCTTCATTGTTCAGATCACATCAGTGTATAGATCGTCTTTATGTTGGCCTACCTAATACTCACTTTCATTCTTACAATTTACTTACTTACATGCGAGTGGGTGCTACATAGAGTTGTTCCATGCAATGTTTTAAAAACCGGCCCGGTCATTAAACCGGAAAAGGCATTGGGTTGGGTCAAATCGGGTCAACCAGTGGGTTGACCCAAATAACCCACTAGAGAATATTATAAACATGAATAATATATTATAAATAGAAAATCTTATGAAAGTAAACAACAAAAGCTACTGAGCCTAGATGGTAAAAACGTCCATTACTCAACCTTCCTAGGTTCAAACCTTTCTAGATGTAATTTTTTAAAATATATACATTAAGACCCAATAAAAAAATCGGACAGTTCACTTGGGTTTCTGGTTCAACCGTCCGGGTCAACTGGTTCAAGCAAAAAAGACCGGTTTTTTAAAAAATTACTGGGTCACCGGTTTCCCGGTTGAACTGGCCGGTCCGCTACGGTTTTAAAAACATTGGTTCCAAGAGCTGATTTTTTGTGACGAAAATCTAATCGTTATTTAGATCACATCAGTCTATGAGTTTTGTTCCACACGCTCAAAGATGTTACAAATTGGCTTGCAATTTTAGCCATTGCTTCATGGCACCTCTGAAAGTATGGATGTAGAGTCCAGTTCGATCACTTGGTCCCAATTTCACATGTCACATCATTTTTACATTGACTGAATATATTTGTATTAGAAATAGTTTTGAAGATAAATTAAATGTACTTCTTACGTGGCACAACACATGCTTGTATCGGAGAGAGTCTTCGATAATCGGAATTTGTCAAAAAGGGGGATAGAGTATTTTGAGCCCATTGTAGCAGCATAGATTATATAATGTACGAGTTATGTTTTAAAAAAGCAGTGTCTACCAATCTGTTCTAACCATTATTTTGTCTAACTTATGAGATGGGTGATCAACACTAGTGCACCACCCTACAGGTGGGTTGTTAAGTTATTTTTAAGTATGTGCATACACGAGGCCACAAAGTAGATCCTATAACCCTAATATTTTCTTGCTGCCAAAATCGGCACCAGATAATAACTCTGGTTCGTCAATCCAGACAAGTTATTTACCATTAGAAATGCACGGGTATATTTTAGGTGTCCGTATTAACTGGTTTTGATTTTTGTCCAGCTCAAAACCGTCAGATCATTCGTACGGAACCACCAGATTAATATTACCCCGATAATACCCTCCAAAAAGAAGGATCAAAATTCAAAAAGAATCCCCCCCAAATCAAATCCAGATGTTCCGAGGTCAGAACGACAGGTCCGCATCAAACCTCGGTCAGCGCTATTCCGGATATTCTCTTCCTTCCGCTCTTTAAATTTACAAAGAAAATATTTTTCCAACTTTACCCTTTTAACCATGGGTTAGGGTTAAATTTTAACACTTTTAACATTTTTTTTAGTAAAACCCCCCTTATGTTTTCCTTAAAAGGGCGGTTATTGCACCCCCTCTTATAACACCTTCTTATAACGCCTCCGCTTGTGGAGCCCAAATACGATGCATCGAGGGTTTGATTTTTTGAGAGGATTTTCTCCTCATTATGTATATCATCATTTAAAAAAATCAGCTCATACTAAAAATTTTAACCCCTTTAAATTAGCCCTTAAAAATTGTTAAGTTTTAAATTCTTCTTTTAACCGTTGATGTAGAACAGACGAATTTAGGGTTGGAAGTTTTAGAACAAGCTAATTTCAGGTGAGTACGTTCTCGTCACCATGTAGACCATTTTTTTCTAAAAATTAGCCTTTGGATGCATCGTATGTGGGCCCCACAGGCGGAGACGTTATAAGGGGGCGTTATAAGAGGGGGTGCAGTGACCTCCCTCTATCCTTATAACTTATAACGATTTAAGACTCAACTAAAAAACAAAAATACCCAAAACACCCATATATGAATTTTTGAATCCATTTAGTCCACAAGATTTTCAACAAATTTGAAATACTTTTTTTAGGAGGCTACTATTGACATCTAAATATAAGATAAGGGCAACTGACTAATAAGGGCTATTGTTTTTGGATAAGGGCATACGAAGATACCATTGGGCCTATCCTTAGTTGGTTATAACCCATTGACCAAACTTAAACTTAACCTAAAACCTTCCATTTTCGTTCTCAACGATACAAAGTATATTAATAAATTCTAAAAAAAAAAAACTGTAATTTTAAAAAATAATTAACTATTTATGTTCAAACTCTAGGGTTCAAACTTTTTTGATTTATTCGACCCCTTAATTTTGAACATTTTATATTGTTCACTCCTGGTAAACGAACATCTGAACTGTTCGACCCCTCAAGTGTAAACATTTTATATTGTTCGCATCCTTCTAAGTGAATATTTTAAATGTTCGTCCCATAAAATGTGAACATCTTATAATGTTCACACCCTTTTGTGTGAACATTCTGAATTGTTCACACTATTAAGAGCGAACATGTTATGAATTTGGATTTTATTTTTTTTTTCCTCCATCAGAAACTCGAAAAAACTTGAAACAAAGTGCAAAGATTGGTCTTACTACTAGAAAATGATTCTTTTGAGCTTTTTAGGAGGAGTAGTGGAACCAATATCCTCTCCAAAAGTAATTTTTGAGCATAACTCCTCCATTAATGAGTTTACTTCGAAAAACTCATCGTCTTCCATTCTCACGACCTCAAGATGACCGGAAAACGATATTCGACGAGAGAATGCCAAATAAAAATTCGATTGTACTGTTAGAGGTGATTAATTAGGTTTAAGTTGTGTAACAAAAGGTCAAATAATTATTTGTTTATTGAGCTTGACCAAGTTTTGATATCCCTTATCTATTTATTTTTTTTTAAATTCAACTTAGAAGACTAACTTTGACTATGTTTGACAGTTGCCCTTATCCTATATTTAGATGTCAATAGCAGCCTCCTTTTTTTAAAGCGTTCTGAGTTTGTTTACTAAAAACCCCCTTATGTTATCCTTATAACTTATAATGATTTTAAGACTCTAACTAAAAAAAAATTCCCCTAAACAACCAATATATAACTTTTTGAATCCATTTGGCCCATAAAATTTTCAACAAGGTTGAAATACCTTTTTTCAAAGCATTTTAAGTTTATTTAGTCCTTTTTAAACTTTTTTAATGCTGTATTTAGATGCAGAATTCATATTTCTTGGGGATTAATGAATCATTAGAAACATGAATTTAGGAAAACATTAATTGTTTGGTTTTTTTGGTAACCTTAAAAGAATCCTTAGAAACATTTTTCCTTAGAAACTTGAATCTTTTGGTTTATTTGGATGCCCTTTAAAATCCAAGGAATTACCCTTTCTACAAATAAAAGAAACGAAGTTTTTTTTACCAATCTCTGCTATGTTTTTTCTTGTTCCAGCTACCTTATTCTTACACTTTGGTTACACCTATATCTAGTACCCTTTTGTATATTATCCAATGATTTTTTTGGAGGATTATTTCTTCTCATTCGTAAAAAAAAAATTACCCTCCACTTAAAAAAATATTTTAAGAATATCAAAACACATCATAAGATTTTTGTCACTTATTATTAATAAATAAACCACACAAAAAAGGGACTAAATTACAAACATCAAAAGTACCATCGACTCAAAAAAAATTGTGTTAATTGAAAAATATTAAGGCCCTACGGTTGTCAGATCCAACCGTATGTAGTGTAACTATGCCTAGGTATCAAACTATACCCTAATAAAAATTATCTACTATTAACTAAGTCAAAATAAAAAATCTCTAACAAGAGCATTGACTTATTCAATTCTCAATATGCGGAATTAAGAACTAAAATTGGATATTTCAATCTCTAAGTAAATAAGAATTAACACGAGATTTTTGTTGATGAGGAAAATCCAAATTAGGAAAAACCTCGGGACCTAGTCCAGCAGAACAATCTACTAAGAATTAGAGAAAGCTTACAACCGTTAATCACCGACAGACACGAACTCCACGCTCTGAACAACCGATCTAGCCTTTACACGATCTGAATCCATAAACCGCTCCTTAGTCGATCACTAATGCGTCTCCAACTTGAACTCCTTTAAGTCCCGTACCATGTACACACTCGAATCCACGAGCACACCACAAACTCGAATCCTCAAGTTCAAAACACCGAAAATCCACCGGCAAACCTAAACTAGGATTTTCGGTAAAGATGGAAAGGATTTGGTCATCTTCAACTCTCAATGATCATTCTAATTACTAAATAATTTGTAGCAGAACTTAATCTAATTAGAATAATCAATAAAGGTCAAAATTCAACTTCTTTATCTAAAAGATATCAAATTAGAATACTCAATAAAGACTTAGAAACCTAGAATAAGATAGAAAAACCTCCAAGCTTGTGTTGATATGTGTGTTGTATGGTTCCTCCGAATTATGAACCAAAATACCCTTTATATACTAGTAATTGACGTCTCAATATGTTTTGAAAACTCCTAAAATAGTCCAAGGTTGGTTAAGAAATCTACTCTAAGAAGAAATTGAGTTTTAATAACTTTTCCAAGAGTTTTTCCGCGTTGGTTTCGATATGAAAAGTCTCATTTCGAAAGCAAACTCTCCTATTGGAGCCCTTTCGAAAGCAACTACATCCCTATCAAAAGCAAGCTTGTCTGTTTTTAAGACTGGCCTATTGGTTTCAGAACCAACATATTCTTATCGAAAGGAAGCTCATCTGTTTTCCAGAACAGTGATTGAACTCATTTCGAAAGCAACATTGATGGTATCGAAATCAAAGTAGTCTCTAACTTTGCTTTCTATTTCAAAACCAAACATTTGATATCGAAAGCAAAGCTTCTTGTTTTCACACAAAGTCTTGGTTTCAAAATCAAAAGAATGATATCGAAATTAACTAACCTATGAAAGATTCTAAGGGTTAAAAACCCCATGAAACTTCCATTTTAGTAGGAAAACTTACCTATGGTCTTAAATGAAACTAACCACCTATGATTATACTAGGTATCTAAGTCACTTATCATCCTAAGATGTTTTTCGATGGTGTTGGGTATGAGCTTCTCTGCAAGTCAAATCTCCTTCGTCTTCAATCTTTAATGACCAGATCATAGAGACAACATGCTAACTCTAACTCAAGTTACATAGACCATATTGAGTTGATTTTAACTCAAATTGACAAACAAACCATGAGGGAACTCATGAACCTAACATTAATAAATTTTTTGAATACCAAAATTACCCTCCACTTAAAAAAATTATGAACAAGAAATTTTAGTACTACCTTATAAGACCCATATAAAATGAGTGTTAAAAATCTGTAATTTTTATAATCGAATTGAATAAACTTCATTGGCAAGTAATACATTCAATAAATAAAGGGCATTTTAGTAATTAAAAGTTTAAAACATAGTTATCTTTTCTTATTTTTTTATCGCTCAACAAACGAATTTCATTAAGGGGAAAGGAGAATATTTAGATATACACAACAACTGATAACATCAGCTAAAAACCCAAAAAAACCTTCAAGGAGGTTCGAAAATGAACTGACTCCAACGAGCCATGACCACATCCACCAATACATTCTTCAAAATTTCTAACCGCGAAACCAATCTGAACGCCAACCATTTAATATTAGTGACAATTTTGTTGAATTCAATTTCCTTGTCTCTGAATGCTCTCTAGTTTCTCTCTATCCAAATTGACCAAATAATCGCTATCGGGATAACTTCCACCATTGCCTTAGCTTGATCATTTAACTTGGTGAACCTCTATTCGAACAAAAACTCTTCCAATGTATTCGGAATGACAAAGGTAAAACCTGTCGCTTCCAAAAAGACTTCCCATTTCTGCCAGACTACATGACAATGTAGAAAAAGATGTTAATTGGTCTCACATGCATCTTTTTACAAAAGTAGATATATTGGGAATTGTCTAACCTCTTTTTATCAAACTATTAGTTGTGAGGACCTAGTTTGACTACAATCCATATGAAAAACAACACTCTATGAGGACATAATGAATTGTTCCCAAAAAAACTTACCTTTATACATCATCACATCAGCAACATAAAGGTTTCGATGTGCAAACTTAACAGAGAAACTATTGTCAGTCGACCAGGTCCAAACTCTTAAATCTTTGTTCTCCCCATTCACTTGAAGACCATTCAAAATCAACAGTAGATTAGATACCTGAGCCACCTCAGAGTCATACAACCTACGCGAAAAATTAAGACTTTTAGTTTGATCTTCATTATCCATATTCATAACATCTGTAACCTTGAAGTGTTTTCAGTTAAAAACATAATTAATTGCAGGAAAAACATCACATAAAGGCTGATTTATGATCCATTTGTCCTCCCAGAAGTGCACTTTCTGACCTTAGCAATTGCGTGAGAGATTTGTTTCTTGAAATCCTCTATTTAATTACAAATACTCCTCCAAAGTGTTGTGTCGTAGGGTGTCTTTAGGATTTTTGGGTCCCATTCAAGCATAGAACTATCATACTTTTCAATAATAAACCTATACCAAAGGGACTCCTTTTCCACCCCAAATCTCCATAACCACTTCATCACCAAGGCTTTATTCATCATTTTTAAGTCTCGGATACCCAGTCTTCCCTTGCATTTGGGCAAACAAACCACCTCCCATGAAAAAGGTGATACTTCAAACCATCCACCTTGTTATTCCAAAGGAAATCATGAGCTAGCTTTTCCATTTTCTGAATGACTGAAGCTGGTACACTAAAAAGAGCCATTTGAAAAGCTTATAAGTTTGCCCACACACTTTTAATCAAAGTCACCTTTCCTCCTTTTGATAAATATTTGCATTACAATCCCACAAGTTTTTCCCTCACTTTTTTAATGATCGGATCCCATTTTGCAATTCCTAAACACTTGTCCCCTAATGGAAGGCTTAAATATAAGGATGGAAGATTAGTAATGTTGCAATTAAGCAAACTAGCAAGATGTTCAAGATCAGGCACCTCACCAACTGCCATAAGCTTTAATTTGGCAAATTTTGTAAGCAAACCAGAGGTAACCTGAAAACAGATAAGAATCATATGAATTTTCCTCACCTCCTCCTCCTTTGCATCGATGAACATCAAAGTGTCATTGGCAAATTGAAGGTGGTTTATCATTGTACCTTCACTAGCAACTTGGAAGGCTAAGATCCAACTAGATGAGTGAACTCTATCAAATGAAAGACTAAGGGCTTGAGTAACCAAAATAAAAAGGAAAGGAGAGAGTGGGTCACCTTCGCGAATCCCATAATTACTTTTGAATCTTCCTTGGTGGGAACCATTTACTAACACCTCAAAGTAAACATGAGTGATGCAAGCCTTAACCCAAGCTCTCTAAGCAACCCCAAAATCCATCCTTCTCAAAACATAATCTAGAAACTTCCAATTAACATAATCATAAGCTTTTCAAAGTTAATTTTACATAACACACCAGGTTTCTTCCATTTTTTACGAGTATCGATGTATTCGTTAGAAATCAGCACACCATCAAAGATCTGCCATCCTTGGATGTATGTTGATTAATGATCGGAGACCACATCTTGGATAACCAACATGAGTTTTTCTTCTCAGACTTTTGCTGTTATTTTGTATGTGCAGCCAATCAAACTTATAGGACGAAAATCTTTCATCTCTTTAACCTCATCTTTCTTCGAAATGAAAGCAATATATGTTTAATTCAAGCACCAATAAAGATACCATCTACCTTGAAGTTCACTAACTACCCTCATAAAGTCACTTAGAATGAAAAACCATCAGCGTTTGAAAATGATAATGGGAAAACCATTTCTGGCCAAAATTATCTACCGCCTGCAAGACTTCCTCCTCAGTGATTCTTCTTTCCAACCAGACCCTTTGGTCATTCGAAATTGTTTTGAAATTTAACCCATCTAAAATATGTATCTTCAAGTTATTGTCCTGAAACGGATTCTCAAAAAAGTTTATGGTAGTTTCCTTGGTGTCTTTTGAAGGTATATATGCCCCTACGGTTTAGTTGGAATTAATCGTATGTCTAAGTGACTATGGTTAAGGATCACACTATCACCCAATTAAAAATTACAATGGTGATAAAAAATGAAACAATTAATCTCTAACAAGAGTATTGACTTATTCAATTCTTAATATGCTGAGTTAAGAACAAGAAAAGGATATTTCAATCTTACAACAAGTATGAAAATATGCGCAAGAAATTTCGTTTACGAGGAAAACCCAAACTGGAAAAAATTCTAGGACCTAGCCCAACAACAATCTACTAAGAGTTATTGAAAACTTACTACCCGATTTACCACTTGATGGATACGATTTACCACTCCCTCTATGCTCCAATCAGTTATGGTGTGCAGTTCTTCCACAAATTTGAACTCCAAGAATCTACCTCTTAGTTGATCACCAATTCTCACGCATACAACTTGGAGTCCACCTGCAAGCCAACGTGAATGAGTTGCGCATACAATTCGAGTCCACAAACTAACGCCTCTAGTAAATTTAATCCGTCAAAAACTTAAACTCCATAAGTCCCGTACCTTAAACCAATACTCGACTCCACGAACTTGACTCTTCAAGCTTAACCACTAGAAATCCACAGGCAACAAAAATAAAGTTTTATTTTAAATGGAAAATATTGAACCATGATCAACAAGCTTGAAAACTAAAGATTTAGAGTTGAAATTCTCCAAGACTAAGTTGATGAATAGGGTGAATGGTTGATTCTATATTGATGGTTCAATCCATATTTATAGAAAATGTCCAGCTCAAAAACCCAGAATTTCTCTAAGAGTTCTAGGTTTAATGGTAGTGTAACGCCCCAATCTGAAACTCAAATCTCTAGGAGATTGAATCGTATCTCAAGGCGTTAGTTTTACTATACCAGGTGATTAAACAGTACTAAAATAAACCTAAATAGAGGTTTATGAACCTAAATAAGATTTAAGCTAATCTAGTTCGTCAGAACTTTAATCACCTCTAAAAATGGTTAGGCCCAATGATAAATTCACCAGAGTTTTCCCTGTATTTTTAGGGTCTGAAACCTGTCATAAACCTGTATAAGAGATGATTTATTCATAAATAGCATTTCTATATCAATTCCATTCATCCATATCATCTCATCATATCCAATCAACCCTATTCTTCAATATAGAATACCTAGTCATCCACTAGGCTAGATCCAAACCATAATTCTAAAACGATCTCTCGCTTGATAAAATAATACATATATAAGATTTGTTAAGTGATACTAAATATACATAAGTGTGCTTGTTTTACATTATCTAGTTCAAAAGAATATATATACAAAGCAAGAAAAATAATTGCATCATAAATGAATAATAACAACACCTCAAGTATAATAAACCTGAGGTGGATACTCTCCTTATACCTGCCTCCTCAAATTACTTAACATCCAATCATCCACTGTCTCCTCGATTTTCTGAGTAAAAAGCCCAGTGAGAACTTATAATACTAACAGGTAGTCACTAATATGAATTTAAGACAATGCAGGTTTTAAAGAAAACCGAGAAATCATAATACAGTAATGTAAAAGCATTTGGTACCTTTACTACAACATAAACCGATAACCATTCACTTACCCATACAAGTAAATATAAACTAACAACATCTCACATCATAATATTGCGTAGTGTAATCATCTTAGAGTGAAGAGGCTACGACTAGATGTTTCAGCTCCTAGTCAGTGAGCAAAATCGTGTTCCAACTTAACCGATGTGGAACCCCATCGTTAATTCCTGATTTCCGACCGAGCGACTGATTTATCGGTTTTTGTGAGAAGCACGCTGGCTCATGATTTGGGTTCAGGTGGACCCTTGACCATAATTTGCCGATGTAGCCGTTGTCGCGGTGGTCAGCCGTTTGACTTGTGCAGACATCTTAATGATCATTAAAATAATCCAGGAGTTGTCACGCTCCTCAAGTCTTCGCCTAATCTAGGCAGCATATAACCTCGACATTTCTAGAATCATACACGTACCTATCCAAACAAGGCTTTCCAAAAAGAGAAATAGAATAACCTAGATTTCAATAGTTTTCCTATATCATGAGAGTCCCATTCCTGTCATGAGACAGGAAAACATAATGAAAATACGGAACAAATCATTGTTTTTAGGAAAACTTCAATGATTTGCTCGTGTAGGCATTACAAGTCCATTTTCGGATCACCTAAAAATATATATAATAATACTATAAGTTTTAGTAGTAGAAAATACTTTTTCCTATAAAAACTAACATCCATGTATATGTTGTGATCTCCCATCTAATATTATTCCAGAGAAAGCCGGTAATATAATCCGGAGAAAGCCGGATAATCGGAGGAAAACCCGTAATATAATCCGGGAAAAGCCGGTAATAATCTTAGCCGGGGGAAAGCCCAACATAACATATATAGTATATATTCCGGGGAAAGCCCATACCTAGGGAATCACCAACACATACCCAACAACTGGGAACCTCCATCCTATACATCATCTCAAAGCAACTACTTCTCCCAACAAATGGGGGGAAGTAAAATATATATTTTATAAGAACCTGAAAATCCATTTGGTTTTAGAAATATACCCATCTCCAAAGCTCGGTAACGATTAAATCTCGATTCTTTTGAAAATATAGTTTATTTAACTAAAAGTAAGAAAAGAATCATCCATATACTTATTTATGTATATAACTCATTTATATATATAATTATTAGAATCTAGTTATTTTAAAAATAACTATTACTGTTTTACATCACTATGTAAAACTATACTTTTGGGAAATCATTTTCACATCAATAAGACATCACAAATAAATCATGCATGCTTTGCAAAATAATTACATTTGATTTATAAATCTAAACCCTATCAAAGCATTGAAAGCACTTTAATGGCTACAAGAAAGTATTTATAAGTTCCTACCTCAATTCCTGCGAGGCTAGCTCTTTATCACTTTGTTCGCCTCCAATCAATGCATTGGTCCTAGTACAAACTCCCAACTGTAAATAATATATTCAATTCACTTCAGAATTTCTAACTATTCACATTAATTTCACAAAGACTAGTTCGGTATTCTAACTCTAGCATAGACTGTCTCTACAAGGTCCAAATAACTTTAATCATTCTCTCTTAACACCTACAAACCTTTAATCTAAGAAAATACCTTATCAAATCAAATAAGGGGTTTATAATTTTAAACCCAAATTACTCCAAACACCCCCTTTTCACTCAAAATTCTTCAATTTGTCTCAAACACCTCATAACCAAATAAAGGTTTTAGCCAATCATCATAATAAAATTTACTCTAACTAGAAAAGTGTCACTCACAATTAATCTTTACTCTAAAAATCTGATTTGCTAAAATCATGATTCAATTTCTATAAATAATCTATTAATCACCAACAAAATTTAATACTAACCTAAAATTACACAATCCTATATCCATAAAAATTTCTCTAATCTTTAAATCAAGGGCTTGAATTTCTATAACTATCATAATTTAGTTTTCAATCCAAAAGCCCTCATTTTATATCATCAACATATTCTTCAACATCAAATTTCATTATTTTTCTTCACAAAGTCCTACCCTACTATCATCATATCAAATTGAACAAGGAATTAGTGGCTGAATTTCTTACCTTAACCACAAGATTACATAGAAAATTCATCTTCAACTTAATTCAAACCACCAAATCCTACAATTTAACCAAAAACAGTAAATTTGGGTCAAAATCAACCATCCCAATTATCAATTTCATCAATTAAGGGTTTGAAAGGTCTAATCAAACCTTAAACTATTAATAAAATCAATCCTAAAATTGAAAACTAAAGAGAAACAACATAAAAACACATAATCTAAACAAAATGAAGCTAGGGTTTTCAATTCTATACCTCCAACAACGAATTTTTGATAGGATGAAGGATGGCTTCATCTTCATCTTCCCCTTCTCTCTCTCTCTACCGTCATCTCTTTCTCTCTTTCCCTCTGTTGTCTCTCTCTCTCTCTATCGGCATCTCTCTCTCTCTCTTTTCTTTCCTTCTTCTTCTTTCTTTCTTCTCTCTCTTCTTCTCCTTTCTTCTTCTCTTTCTTCTTCTCTTCTCTCTCACCATCTCAAACTCTCTCTACTGACCGTATGAAATAAGGTGGAGGTGAAAAGAACTTCACTTTACTAAACTATTAGATAGACATAAGAAAACAATTTGCTATATAAGCATATACACAAATGTGTGTATACATCATAAACAAAAGTGGGTTTATGGGTTAATTTGGCGGGTCAGATAGCGAAAACAAGTCGCGGGTTCTATTTATTTTAAGTCATTGATCTCGAAAACTTGGTCAAAATCGCGTAAAAACGCGGGTACCTTCGGTACCAGTCCAAATCGTGTTCCGAGCCTTGGTTTGGGATTATTTAGTGTCCGATTTTCGCGTGTGAGTAGTCGAAATTCGATAACTTTTCGAGATCTATCCATTCGTACGGTTCGATTCTTCAAATTACCCTCCGATTGAAAACTCATTAATTTAATTTCAAGTTTAATTATTTTAACACTAAGCTTAATTATTTTAATAATTAATTGATTTCATAGTCAAAGCTTTGGACTAGACTCGACTCGACATTGATCGGTCAACTAAATTATTTTGGGTCGTTACAGGTAGACACAATAATGGAGATGAAGAAGCATTTCATTGAGCCTTCATCTCACTTATAGATGTTTCCCACGCACCAATAATTCCTCTAAGACAAGCCTTAGTGAAGAATGTGCAAAAAGGTGATAAAGGATCACTTAACAGCTCATTTTCGCGTGAATCTGGTGATGCTGAAACAGACTGTTCTAGTATCGATATTAGTTGAGTGCACATCAATACTAACTATCTAGTATTGATATTATAAAGCTATTATTGATACTAACTTAGTCTGCTGAAACAGACTGAGCTAGTGTCGATACTAGCTATGTTGATATCGATACTCAATACTAACTTAGTCTATCAAAATAGACTGAGCTAGTATCGATACTCCCTCATTGGAAATTGATATTATACCCACCTACAGTTAGAAAAAGACCTAAAGATGTACACTGAAGTTCTAAGGCCATCCTAGCTATTTGGCTAAGTCAATAGGTATTTTCAAATCATTTCAAGTGTGGGAACAATCTCTAAAGATCTAACTACCTATGGTACTTAGGCTTCTAAGTCACTTACCATCCTAAGATGTCTTCTGGTGGTGAGTTGAGTTGAGTTGGGTTGAATCGAGTTTTTTCTCCATCTTTCCAAGTCTTCAAGACGATAAAAGGCTGAGTTGACATTCTAACTCTAACTCAAGTATAATTGGACATTACATTGAGTATTTTGACATGAAAAAAGACAGACAAACTAAGTGAGGTCCTATGGACCTTACATCTTCATTGTTTGTGATTTGCACCTTATTACTCTGAAGTTGAGATACGATTAGCCCTTTTTTCTACCCTTCACGATGCTATAAAAAAATTGGTATTTTTATCATTATCTTTTAACCAAGTAGCACCAGATTTCTACTGTAATGAAGTCTCTTATAATTGAGTTAATCTATAATGCTCGTGTTTCAAAACTAGTCTATGAGCCCACATATCATCAGACAAGGGTGCCTTCTGTTCAATTTTATAATATTATTTATTTCTTTGGCCACCTGTTCTAGCTTCATATTTACTCTGCCAAAATAGTTTGTTTCACAACTTGAGACCATCTTTAAGAAAAATCAATTTATTTGCCATGATGAAACTAGCTGAACCTCTAACAATATAGCCATTCCACCAAGATTCCATCAAATTTATAGTGTTAAGATAACTCAGCCACATCAGCTCAAATCTGAAAGGTGGCGGCCCCCAATCTTCTTCATCCGTAAACAATCTTATTAGATAGTGGTCTTAAAATTTTTTTCAAGATCCATCTAACAAATATTGCAATAATGCTCTTTCCAATTAGTTGTAAACAAAAACCTATCAATTCTACTGTGAATGGGGCTTCTTTGATTATTAGACCAAGTAAAAAACCGCACCTGCAAGTGAAGGATCAACAAGTTCATGCGTATCGATGAAATTCAAAAGAGAATTCATACCTCTTGTTATGTGAGTTCATGTCGACCTCTCTCTGATGGTAGCTCATCCAACAAAACTTCATGGACACCATCATCATTGGGTTTATAAACCCCCAAAAAAATCCAGCGAAAAAAACATCCCTTCTAGTCATACATCTCAATAAGATCGAATGATTGTCGAATCTAAAGTCATCAACCTCCATGGTTGCTTTGTTCCAGAGCATCAAAATTCCCCCAAATCTTCCTCTAAATAGAAGATACGACCAGCCAAAATCACCTGTATTAGCTATTTGGTTAACCAAGAAATCATCCCAACCTGTTATTATTTTTTCTTGAATATTCAAAACATCAGGTTTCCATTTACGAATTGCTTTCTTTACAACCTTTCTCCTATCCGGATGACACAAATCCCTTGCATTCCATGAAATCACATTAATAGGCACAACAAAGGCAAAAAAACCCCTGAAAACACCCAAAACATAAACAAAAACACCACCGATCTTTAAGCCTCTTCATCTCTTCTAGAAATGCTCCAGGATTCATTTACACCGCCTCCGCTATTAGTTTAATTATTGTGTCATCCTCATCCTTGATTAGAAAACCCAAAGTGGAACTCTCTTCTTTGAAATTTGAAAAAACTTCCTTGTACTCCATATGTAACTCCATAAGATCCCCTTTATCTATAATAAGATTATTCTTCAATTGTTACTTAATTCTCCCCACAAAAGAGATGAGAGACATTGCTGGTGCTACCTTCTCTTTGCTTTTTTGAGAGATCCCTATTGCCATTCCTTTTCGCTTCTTCTTCTTCTTTTTTAAGTTATAGCCCCTAGTATATTAAGTCTTAATCTTTTGGGGGTTTTATGTCTCTTGTGTCATTGAGTCCATGTAAGGGGATATGAATTGTAATGAAAAAGTCTATTTTATTATTTTTATGTATAGGGTTTTGTCATGAAATTGACAAAGAGGTAGATTATAAGGTCCATTAGTTTTATTTGGGTTTGTCAATTTGTGTGTCAATTCAAGCTCAATGTAAGTCGATGTCTTTGAGTTAGAGTTATAGTGTTAACCTCCAAGTTCTGATCATTGAAGAATTGGAAATTCAAAGAGAAGACATGTTGCAACTCAACTCACCACTAGAAGTCATCTTAGGATAGTAATTGACCTAAAGACCTTATAGTTAGGTGGTTAGAATAGTTTAGAACTAATGGACATAAGTTGGTTAAGATTTTAATGCCTTAGAATAGTTTTGAAAGCGTTCAAGGTTGGTTGCTTTCAAAACCATCTTGGTTGGTTTCGAAATCAGACCTTGAGGGCTAGTTTCGAAATCGACCCTCTCGGAGCAATTTCTAATTTCGAAATCAGCAAGTTTTTACACCACTGATTTCGAAACCAACATTCCCAGTTTCGAAATCAGACTTTTGGGTTTCGGGAAATTATTGCCATTTTGTGATTTTTGCGAATTGGAACTTGTCTAACTGAATTTTAAAGTGTTTCAAACTTTCTATAGGAGTTTAGGACGACCAAACCTTATATATAAAGGTTGTTTTACATCAAAACAACGGGTAGAGAGAACAACATAATACTTAGAGAGTTTCAAATCAAAATTCAGGGTTTTCAAGTTCTAAAGTCAATTTCTAATCAGTTGGAGAGCTGAATTATGATCTATTGATTAGATTGACAGTATGTGGAATGATACACAAATCCTTCCATCTTTTATACACAGAACTTTGTGTTTGGCCAGTGGATTTCTAGTGTGTGGTGTTTGGCTCGCCAATTCGAGTTTTTGTTGATTCAGTGTAGTTCCGAAATGTATGCAAAGTGGAGATCGTCTAACGGGCGGTTCATAGAGTTCGAAGCCATTGTAGATCTGAATACCATTTTTAATTAAAACGTAGAGGGAGTCGTAAATCGTGTCTATCGAGTGATAAATTGGTTTGTAAGTTCTCGGTAACTCTTAATGGATTATTTTCAATGGACTAGGTCGGAGGGTTTTTCCTAGATGTGTTTTCTTCGTTAACAAAAATCTCTTATGTTTATTTCTTAATAATTTTTAATTTCGCAAATTAAGAATTGAATAAATCAATACTCTTCGTAGAGATTTTTAGTTAGTGACTTAGTTATTTCTCTTATAATTTTGAATTAGGTGATTATTTGATCCCTAACCTTTGCTACGAAGTAAAATAGTTAACTCCAATAATCGTAGGACGTTATTTCAATTTTATAACTTCATATGGCAGTGAAGAAGAGGAAGAAGAATGAGACATGACTAATAAGAAGAGGAGGAAGAAGAATGAAAACCACTCGCCCATTTTATTTGGTCGGTTCATCAACGTGAATTGTTCATCAATGTTGATCTACATAGATTAATCAATAATCTTAATGATTTTTTTTATTTTGGCAAAAGCAACAGAATATGAAATGGAGAAGATTTGTTACAATTTTTAGTTCCACGTAAAAGAACGCCAGACAGATTCCATTTCATCCTCAGTGAAGTAGAAAAGGATAGAGCAATAAGAAAGGATAAATAATAGATAAGATTGTTACCCAAACTATCGATTCATAAGTAAACGTGGTTTTATTTAGAATAGGTCTTATTATTTAATTTCATCCATCTAATTTTTAATTTAGGATAATTATTTAATCTATTTATTAATTTTTATTTTTTGTTATTTTATATATTTAAACGAATTTCAAAGCTATAGCGCGTTACACACACACATCGTTCATTCCTTCGAGCTTATTAAAAATTGGATGATATTAATAGAGGATTCAAAATAGTTGGGAGGGGAGGAGGAATGGTTAAATAAGCTTTCAGCCTAAAATCCTCCATTTAACTTCTAATTTATTTTACTAAAGGGGTGGTTCTCCTCTTTTCTTTTCTTTTTTTACACCCCACTAAATTTAAACTCATTTTACACCCCACCATTATCTTCACCACCTTCACCCCCACTCCACTGCCAGCCACATCTACCTCCACTGCCGACCACCTCTGCTTCTACTAGACCTGGCAAACGGGTCGGGTTAGGATTAGGGTTGGCAGGTTGACGGTTTAAAAGACTCAACCCTAGCCCCAACCCATTTATTAATTGGGTCGATTTTCTCAATCCTAATCGTAGCTTGAGTAACCCTAACCCCAACCCTAACTCCAGTAACCTTAGTAATATTAAAAATAATATTTTATTATTAAAAAAATTAAGTTTTAATAAAAAATAGAGTAAAGATTATTTAATTATGCCTAAAAATTTATTTTATGTTGATTGTTGATCTACTTTTTAGTACTGTTTCTTTACTAATTTTACATGTTCTTAATTACTAGTTACTAGTTGTTAGTAATTAAAAAGTTAAATATTATAAGCCATGTAAAGACAAATATTTATAAGCCACTTTTCCTCACTCATTTTTGCTAGATTAATAATGTGGGACTAATAAATAAAAGATGAATACAAACTAGTTTGGTTAATTATTAGTCCCACATTATTAAGTATAGTGAAGAGAAGTTAAAAAGGATGCTTATAAAATAAGGAGGTTCTCTAATAAGTAAATCATTACCAAAGTAACATACAACGGGTTGGTGGGTCAACCCGCGGGTTGGCCAACCTAGCTCTAATGTTCAATGGGTTGGAAAACCTCAACCCTAACCCGACCTGTTTTACTAGCAGGCTGAATTCGGAACGGGTTACTCGAGCTGGGTTAGGGTCGGGTTGGCGGACCTCGGGCTATTTTGCCAAGTTTAGTTTTTCTTGCTGGCCACCTGCGAAAAAATGCAATTTTTTTTCCACGGAGAAAAGAGTGAAAGAGAAAGGATTAGAAGAGAGAACGTGAAAGAGAGAGAGAGAGAGAGAGAGAGAGAGGGAAGATAAGATAAGAGAGCCTGAACCACCCCTCCCCTTCTTCTTCTTCTTCTTCCCGTCTTACCCTCACGTCAACTAAATTTTTTTTTTTAAATCAATTTCCACTATCAATGGTTGAATTTGACCAAAATTTTCGACAAACAACGATCGAAATCATGATCTTGATCAGTAGTGGAAAAAAAAATTGTCGAATTCAACTAAAATTTTCGACAAACAACGATCGAAATCATAATCTCAATCTGTAGTGGTCAAAAATTTCAGTCGAATTCGATCATCTTTGTCGAATTCGATAATCTTCGAAATTTTCTTTTTTATTTAAATTTTTTTAACTGAATGTTTTTTAACTGAATGTGTGGGGAGAGAGGGTGAGATCTAGATCGAGAGATGACGAGATCTAAAGAGGTGGTGGAGGGTGGAGGAGGTGGTGGATATAAGGGGAGAAGGTGGAGGCGGTGAAAGGATCAACAAAAAAAAGAATCTGATTTTTTTTTTGTCAGGTGATGGAAACAGTAGTGACTGGGTAAAGATGATGGTGATAGTGGTAGGACTGGGGTGTGTTATCTAATTTTGGTGGGTGTATAAAAACAAAATGAGGAGAACCATCCGTTTAATAAACCAAATTCACCCCACTGACTTTAGAGATTTGGATCCATCCTCCCCAACCATTTTGAATTCTCTAATAACATCACCTTAAAAATAAATTAGATGAACAGTATACAGTAAGTCAGTAACTTGAATGATGGTATTCTGACACGTGTAATAAATTCCAGATTGCGACGAACCTGAAAGTCTGAATCTGAACTGAAGATATAACCTAATAATCTATTATGGGTGGGGCTATGGTCACCTCTAATTTACGCCTAGGGTGCGCAAATACGTTAGCTAATAAACGCTGCTGATATCTCATATGTCCCGGATCTTTAAGTCAAAATAACGCGTTAGTCTTTCCTTTCAAAGTCAGAACAAAAATAACAAACCTCGTCGACAAAAGAAATCCGCCACGTCACTTTTTTTTATTTAAATCACGCGCGAAAACGATTATCTGTACCTCATCTTCTCGTACGACGTTTGTATGGTTACTTCACATCCGGCGCTACCTCGCTAGTAAGCTTTCGTAATTATCACGAAATAAGAGTGTCTAAAATCCAAATAGTATTTCTGCCAAACAAAAAAAGAGAAAAAAAAATCAATTTTTTGATCATCTCAATAAGTTCTATCTTGCTACTTTTAGAGGAGATCCATTTGAAGTAGACCTTGCAACTAGTTAGGGTCAACTCTGACTTGTTAATTAAACGAATTAATTTTCTAAACCCTAACTCTATGCTAGTTGACCTTAGTTGTAGGTTGACCTTAAGTAAAACTTAAAAATTTTAAAGCCACTAACTTGTCACTAATTAATATTTTAAATTTAAAAATTACTAATTATAGTTAAAATTTTAAATTTAGTACTTAAAAAATTAAGTCACAAACTAAAAGTTAAAATATTAAAATTTAAACGTAAAAGTTATATACTAAATTCTAAAATCAAAATTTATTTTTTTAACGAAATATGTAATTCATGGGTTTACGGGTGTCTTGGAAGTGAGTCCAAATCCTCTGGCCCCAATATTGTATGTCCTTCCCTGTACCCTTACTGACTCTGTATTATGAGGCCTACATAGAGACGATCTAATGGTTGAGATTTTGTAAAAATGTTCTCATCACTCTATAAATTATTCTCACAAAAAATAAAATTAACACATTCTAAAACTTCTAACCCAATCAAAAATTAACACATTCTAAAACTTCTAACCCAATCAAAAGTTGATTGTAAAATCAACCATCTATTACTTAAAATAAAAATAAATTTTTAAAGGCTAATTTTACAATCAACTTTTGATTGGATTAGAAGTTTTCAAATGGGCTAATTTATTTTTGTGAGAATGAACTATAAGGTGAAGAGAATATTTTCACAAAATCTTAGCCATTAGATTATCTCTATGTGGGTCCCACAATATAAAGTTACCAAGGGGATAGGGAGGGACATACGATATTAGGGGCAGAGGATTTGAACTCCTCACAAGTTAGATGGGTTGACCCATCTAACCACGGGTCAAAAAACAAACAACTTTAACCGAAGTCTTTTACACTCACCAGGATTCACACCCACTAAGTTCACCTGCTGACATATCATCAATTAAATTCAGAGAGAAAATTAGAAGTGTATTCCAATCGCTTTCTCTCTAAATTTAATTGGACGCACATCTGCAAAGTAAGTTTAATGGATAGAATTACCGGATAAATGTAAAATTTTCCAAACATTTGACATGGTGACCTCCACGTCGCCATCTTAGTTTTGTGGTGAATGTGTTATTACTTATTAATACTTATTATAAACACTGCGTACCTAATTTCTAGTTATCAAGGGGAGTGCATGCATGCATGGAAGGGTGAGTCAATTTTGTTTATTGGAAACGTATGTAGTTGTAGTAGTTGTATTAGACTATTAGGTCAAAGTCAAATACTGACCTCAAGGTTTCGATCTTTTGTTTAGCTTAGGAAAAATTTGTTTGTTCGATCGAGAGACACCAATATATCTTATGAGTATTTCCATGAAAAATTCATAATTATTTGTTACTTATTTAAATAACTATTTGAACTTTTATGTGTGTTTAATAATTTGGTTATTTGTAGGGTTTTGTGCGGTTGAAAAATGGTTTATTTTTTCTATTAATTATGAAAAAATAATTTATCTATACTACTATATAATACAAATACTTGAGTGAAGTCTATTTTGTCAAAACTTTCTAAAATATATTTATGTGTGTTTCTCTATTACTAAATTACATATATATAGTTGTAAATTATTTATCAAATTGAAGGTATAGTTGTTACTAAATAAAATTCTAGCATTAAATAACTCCACTATAACATTAAATGAGCAACATACACATTAATAAACAACAATTATAATTAAGGAACAAGCCCAATGTAAATACGTGCAGCTCACGTGCACGAAGCTTGTTCTAATAAAGAAAATGTTGTTCATCCCGCCTTAGTTCATCTTTTAAATTTGTAGGCATCCAACTCAAAACCAATTGGCTATGACTGGAGTGGACCAGAATCTTTGTATTTTGCGTTTTAAGGCTTTCATCTTTCCATGTGAAACTATTCTCAACAAGCCCCTCACGTGTGGCATTATTTTGAGTCTAACACGTGGAATTCTTATGGTATGACGTGAAGCACGTGTGGCTTTAGGCCTATCGTGTGTGGGTCTGCTCTGATTTCATGTTAAGTTTGTGGGCATCCAACTCAAAACCAATTGGCTATGAAACCCAAGATCTTTATATGTTGTATTTGCAAGGCTTTTACATCCCATATGGAACTATTCTCAACACGTTCCTTCACGTTGTTGGGGTTTATGCCCTAAAATAATTTAAATTGACAACATTGATAAATTATATTTATTAATGAGCATGACACTATATTATTACTTTATTCATATGATGGATTAAGTGTTGTTCATAAGATGATGTTGTAAGTAAATTATTTGTATGAAGTGTTCATACATGGAGAGATGTAATTTACTGGTTCCTCATATTCATGTATAGTTCATAGTCAGTGATGAATCTGAACAATTCATCTGATAAGACTATAACACACTAGACTTCTATATTATAGGGTGATGTATCTCCATCACCGGAGTGGCGACTCTAAGTCAGTGTGTTGGTGTATTAGGAATACACTGAACAGATCAGACAGAATACTTTTTATGTTATTGTCAGCATATAAAAAGATTCTGTAAAACTTGCTTATTGCAAATGTCCTAAATCCTGAGAGCAGAGTATACACTACAAGTTAGTTTCTACTCACTTTGATCTACCAAACAGTGATGTCAGACAACACAAACGTGATCCAATATTCTGGGTAGGTTGGGTGAACGAAATCACTTAGTGGGATTACTTTGTGTCAATAAGGAATCCACACCGAAATGATATTCCCTTCAGAGCCTAATCAAGAGTATTAATTATTCTAGACTGCGCAGTGATCCTATAAAATATTTATTGGATTATTAGAATAATTATAATGGTATGATATGGCAGGCAAGGACTAAGATGTAATTACTCGAAAAGTGCTGACATTAATAGTTAATGTTACTTTGGTGTATATTACGAATATCAGTTAAGTGGAGGGACTATTTGCTGGTATAATGAGTGAAGGGCTTCTGAATAATATTCATTTATTTGAGAGTATTCAGTTGTAGCTATTTAGTGGACTTAACTGCAATTAGATTTATTATTTGAGATTTATATGAGATATATGGACCTCAAAGTAATAAATCAAAAGCTTTAGTAAGTGGGGCACATATGGACCTAACTTGGAGCTAAAGATATGAAAATAGAGTCTTTCTCTATAACTAGAGATATGGTTCATAAGATAGCCCACCCTAACTTGTGTATGTAAAACTCTCTCCCAGATTTAGAATTCAAGTTATGACCTTTATGGTTTTAGAAACCCAAAATTCTCAGTATATTCCTGTTAGAATTTAAAATCGAGTTTTGAGGTATTTCGGAGCAGAATTGGAGATTCGCTGTTTCACGTAAAGTTGTAGAAAATTCAATTTTCTACAAAAATTATATATCATATAGGCAAATCGGATCAACCATTAGAGAGTTATTACCGAAATACAGTTTCTTTATCTTTTCGAGTTTTCGACGACTGATCTAGAACGTGGGAGGAAGATCTGGGATTACATGCAAGTGTTTAAACGGTATGTATCTGATCTTCAAGTTATTGTTTTAATTCATGCATTCTCATGTGATCCTATGAAGGGAAAATAGTTATTTGTTTCCGCTGCACAATTTAATCTAGACCCTATTTTCCCCCAACAGTGGTATCAGAGTAGGTTTGAGGCCCTGCATGAATTATTACATAGAATATTTTTATTTACTTAAGGTTGTTCTTAATTATTTAAGGGTTTGATTGATCCAAAATATTTAGGGATTAAATTTATATCAATGAGATTGATAAGGATTGGATTAATTTTTGGTAAAAGGTCCGTACACAAAGATTAGATTGGGATCCAAGAAAAAGAAAATAGTTTTGTTGATTTTCTTAATATTCTTGTAGTTCTTGACCAAAAGAAATAGTTTCTAAATTTTTCAAGAAAGAAAATGACTAAAAGTCTGTTTTAATCTGTTTAACAAAAATTAATAGTTCTTGTTTATTAATTTTATTTTGATTCAAGAAAAGGTTTTATAAAATAAAATAAAATAAAAATGGGCAAGGGGTCATGTGTCAATTTTAGGATTTCTTTAGTTAAATTGTTTAATTAAAGAAAATTTTAATTTGAAATTTTTAATTGGTTAAAGTGTTTAATTAATTAAAAGTAGTTTCTAATTAAATGATTTATTAATTACACTAAATTTCATTACATGTAATGCTTCGGTCATTACTGTTGGCTTTAGTGTTAGGGTTTTATATATAACCCTTAGGGTCTGTTTGGTTTAGAAATTAAGAAAAGTGTTTTCTTAAATATCTGTTTGGTTATAGGTTAAGGGATAACCCATTAACAGTTGAGGGGTGACCAATTGACAATTAAGGGGTAACCTATAACTGTTAAGGGATAACCCATTAACAGTTAAGGGGTAACCTAGAACTGTTAAGGGGTAACCTGCTAATTGCTATGGGGTAACCCACGAACTGTTATGGGGTAACCTGCTAACTACTATGGGGTAACCTAGAACTGTTAAGGGGTAACATGGTGACTGTTATGGGGTAACCCACGAACTGTTATGGGGTAACCCAGCAAAACCCATAGGTTGTAAGTGGATATTCAAGAAGAAGCTGAATGCAGATGGATCTATTAACAAGTTCAAAGCAAGACTTGTAGCAAAAGGATTTACTCAAAGAAAAGGTATTGACTACTTTGACACATATGCACCTGTAGCTCGGATTTCATCTATTAGAGTTTTAATTTCTCTTGCATCGGTCCATAACTTGGTTATCCATCAAATGGATGTAAAAACAGCCTTCCTAAATGGAGATTTGGAAGAAGAAATATATATGGAACAACCTGAAGGCTATGTCCTTGCTGGGCAAGAACGTAAGGTGTGCAAGTTAGTTAAGTCACTTTATGGCTTAAAGCAAGCGCCTATGCAATGGCATGAGAAATTTGACAAGATAGTGTTATCCGCCGGTTTTAAAGTTAATGATGCTGACAAATGTATTTACTATAAAACTGATGATGATGCATGTGTATTTATATGTTTATATGTAGATGATATGCTTATCTTTGGGACTAATCTATTTTGTGTAGAGGAAACTAAAAAGTTTCTAGCTTCTAGTTTTGACATGAAAGACTTGGGAGAGGCTGATGTGATCCTAGGAATTAAAATTCTTAGAAGAGAGAATGGCTATGTTTTGACTCAAAATCACTACATAGAAAAGATACTTAACAAGTATAAGTATTGGGAAGATAAACCCGTATCTACTCCAGTAGACCCAAATGTCAAATTAGAAAAGAACACTGGGAGGTGTTTTGATCAGCTTAAATATGCTAGTGTCGTTGGGAGTCTTATGTATGCTATGCATTGCACAAGACCAGACATAGCATATGCTGTTGGTTTGTTGTGTCGTTTCACAAGTAACCCAGGGAGAGAACACTGGAATGCTATCTCTAGAGTTCTCAGATATCTAAAAGGTACTATAAACTATGGTTTATACTATCAAGGTTATCCCGCTGTATTAGAAGGATATAGCGATGCAAGTTGGAACAACATTGAGTCCAAATCTAAATCCACAACAGGATGGATTTTCACTTTAGGTGGAGCTGCTGTATCTTGGGGATCCAAGAAACAGACTTGCATTTCTGACTCAACTATGTTAGCAGAAATGATAGCTTTGGCTGATGCTTGCAAAGAAGCAGAATGGTTAAGGAACCTTCTAGTGGATATACCACTTTGGAAGAAGCCTACTCCAGCAATCATGCTTAACTGTGATAGCCAAGCAACTTTGTATAGGGTGGCCAGCAAGACTTACAGTGGTAAGTCAAGACATATAAGTCTAAGACACCAATATCTAAGGCAATTACTCAAGAATGGAGTAATTACGGTTGACTACGTGGAGTCAAACAAGAACCTAGCGGATCCATTAACAAAAGGTTTGTCTAGAGAGATGATCTCTAAGACTTCTAAGGGAATGGGACTTGTGTCTACAGAATTAAATCAATTACCTTTGATGGGAACCCAACCTATGTCTTGAAAAAGTCAAGGTTCAATGGGTACAAACAAGTCAATGAGTGATTATGGAAAACACTAAGAATTATAACTTTCCCATTCTAAAATTCTAGTGTTGGTTCCTGTATGATAGAGGATGGATACATATCCTTAATAAGTCCAAATCTTAAGTAGTGACTCACAGGATCACTTCATGTGGACTTACCTATATAAGTGAAGAAATCAGGCCGTTTCTATGAGAATTAGACACTCTCTAAAGCACTTATGAAATCAGGATATATGCGCATGGCCATTAATGTGCAGGGTAATAAGAACACTCTACTAATGAAACAAGTATGTGCGACAATTCCGGCTTATCCTTAAGAGCCCTTGGTTCAAGATCCGTTCACCATAGCGCTTGGATAAAGCTTTGAATAGTTTGCACTAAGTGAAAGTTCAAGTCCTGAAGACACTTATCATTTATGTACGAGTTTCGCGATAATGCCAAAGTTTGATCTCTTCAGTTTCTCTATCGTTGTAAGAACTACGTAGGCTTGATCCCATTTGGGTACGTAGGTAATCACTTTATGTGATGCAGCTACTCCTTATATATATTATATATTATTTTCAAAACATATATCTATTTTGAAAATGGTGGGGGATTGTTGTAAAATTTCCAAAATAGCTTTGGGTGGGTTTGTAGCTTTAACTCTTCTTTGGTTTAGTCCCACATTGCTTGGGAGACGTGGAATGTTGAGGTTTATAAGTGATTACACTTATTAGAGTTTATCTTTTAAGTGTTGGGTCCTCATTGGAATTGATAAGGTGGTGCAAAGCACCACCGCACACGCGCACGCGCACGCGCACGTGCGTGTGCGAAAGGGCGATTGGGCGTTTAGGGCGCATTGGGCGCTTTTGTGGCGCACTTTGCACTTCGCACGTGCGCATCGTCGCTAGGAGCTATTGGAGCCTTAATCTTTTCCAAAAATGAGATGGTGTCACTGTAGTATCGATACCAATAAGGTTGGTATCGATACAAGCCAACAGATGAGGCTAGTATCGATACTGACTAAGTCAGTATCGATACCTGCTGAAGGGGTGCGACTGGTAGTGTCCAGTTCACGCCTGTATCGATACCCATTCAGTGGGTATCGATACCAAGGTGATCTGGAGTCGTTTTTGAATGAGTATCGATACCCATTCAGTGGGTATCGATACCCCCTCGCACCAGTTCAGAAAAGTCACCATTTTCACTCCGAAATGGTGCCTCCAAGGCTATAAATACATGGTTTCTTGGCCATTCTCAATACACTTCGAAATCCTAAGAAAACCAAAGCATAGTTAGAGTATTTTGGCATTATCAGAGATCAAAAAGATTGTTCTTGAGTTGTGATCGAATCTTGCACATTCGAACTCACAAATCCTACGGTTAGACTCCATTGTATCCTGAAAACATATTTCGTATACCCTGGTGCAATTATATGGGTGAAATATTGTTTGAAAGACAGCGTTTACGTGCCTTGGAGTTCTTGAATCGTTCAAGTTTTCTTTACTGTTCCTACAATATTTCCAACACTAAATCCCAAATATCGGCCCAAAGCTTCATATCAACAGAACTGTTGTGAGAAGAAATATTAGGATTAGATAATTTAAAATACAAAGACTTAACTGAAAAAATTCCATTTTTTGTTAAAGACCATCAAAATAAGTCATTTCCAACCACCCTAGGCTTGATGGCAGAGATCAGATTGCAGATATCAGCAGTAAATAAAGACTGAATGAGAATTAGATCCCAATCTCTAGAACCTTTAAGCATAAGTTGACTAACATCTAGAGGTAAAACATGAAGAGAAAAAGTAGGGAGAGTGGAGAGAAGAACATAATCAAGACCTGGAATCCAATGGTCATGCCAAATAGAGATAGAAGAACCATCACCCACATCCTAGATACCAAAGTTTTTTATATGTTTTCGTCCTTTTTGGATCCCATTCCAGATCCAAGATCTGTTAGTAACAATGCTTTTAGAAAGAGCGTTAGAGTTATTAAAATATTTAGCCTTAAGGATCCTAGCCCAAAGGGAAGTAGGTTCTTGGGTTAATCACCACCCAAGATAAGCAATGTTCGCTTGATTATCTAGAATAGGATCACGAAAGCCAAGGCCACCAAGACTCTTGGGTCGACACAGATAAGCCCAAGATTTTAGAAACAAGCCTTTTTTGTTATCTTTAACTCCCCACCAAAAGTTCCTTTGTAAGGATCTGATTTTAGAATTGATTTTTTTTGGAATGACAAATTTGGGCATTTGGAAGTTGGAAAGAGTGGAAACTACAGATTTAATCATAATAGTTCTACCATCTTGAGAAAGGAGTTTGCCTTTCCGACCTTGAATTCTAGATTCCACTTTAGCAATAAGATCATCAAAACATTTGATTTTAGATCTACCCAAAAAAAGGCGGATACCCAAATATTTTTCATCAAACTTGGTTCTTTTCACTTTTAAGATAAAAAGGCGTTATGCATGTTGAGTTGTTGACTAAACACATCAGTTTTTGCATGGCTTGGCTATACAAGTCAGTATTTGCCTCATTATTTAGCAGCGGGTCTAACAATGTACAAGTTTTTTTTTGGGTCGGTAAAAATAACAATGTACAAGTTAAATGTTAAAAAAAATAAAAGAAAAGAAAAGAAAGAAAATATAAATGAACCCATATTTGGTTGGACTTGAATTTTCATCTATCGCAGCTTAATGTACGTTGTTGATAAGTTCGGATTCCACAATATTTATTTTGCATATTTTCAGGTAATTAGTTTATTTTAATAAGGGAGCAGTTCCCGTGCCATCATTGTTACCATGGCATGTGGGGTTCACATACAAATAAATCAATGGTTGATTTTTTGTGATAATGTTCTCCTCATTATGTCCATCATTCTCATGAGAACTAGCTAATTCTAAAACTTGTCACCCCATTATCTATTGATGTAATTTAATGGTAAAAATGAATGATTCAATCACTGTTAATTTTTAAAAAATTGGATGATTGGATTGCCAATTTTAGAATGAGCTTATTTTTTATGAGGATGTTCTCCTCACCATTTGTGAGGATGTTCTCCTCACCATTTTAAAATGTCACTGTGATAACACTGGATCCGCTCCTTTTAAATAATGGTACAAAATAAAAACAAATTGAAAGTAAGAAGATGCATTATTTTGAAACGATCTACACCCTCACTTACATAAATGGGAAGTGAGCTCCTTTTGAAGACACCCTCCATTGAACTCCATACACATGAAGAAAGATGATCTAAGAGCTGACTATTGTTGTGGATGATCTCTTCACTTTATAGAGTACCATATCCAAATAAAAATTTTAATTCCCTCAAATCAGTCCTTTACAAATTAGTAATTTTTAGGTATCTTTTAGACCCTTTTGTTTTTGGTCAAACTATTGACTAAGTTGATCTAAATGGTGGCGCAATATTCTTCTTCTTTGGAAATAATCTAATCACTCTGTGAACTATCATCCAATAATTCTGAAATGTTTATAAATGTTCAAAGATTTGGACCATAATTTTTTTCTTTTTTCCTTGAATGGAGGTTTGGTATGATCTCAGAACTCTTATCAAATTTTATGTAGGGGTGGCACAGGGTACCGGTTAACCAAATAATCGAATTCATGTTCTTGAATTGGATTCACAAATTTCAGTATATATTTATAATAGATTCTAGATCTAGGTACTTCGATATCCGATGAAATACGTATCGAGTCAGATAGAAATGAAAACCTGTGTAATGCTAAAGAATCAAAAATCAAAAAATATTTGAGTTCCACTTCTAAATGGTTGAATCAAGATTGAATTGGAGATACCTTTAAACAATGTAATATCCGATCAAAAAAAAAATATTTACTTGAATCCGATCAAATTGGAATCATCTTGGTTCTGATTCTACCCTCTGATACCAGAACTAGAACCATTAATTGCAAACTAGAACAAAAACAAAGTTAGAATATTGTTTGTATCCCAAAGAACTGGAATCAAACATATAAGAGCCAAAACTAATTTAAAAAATTTGTCTTGTTTTCTTTATTATATAACCCAAATTGGAATATCTGAGAACTGTTTGACATTTAACCAAGTTGAAGTTCCAATTCCAACTTTTAAGGAACGAAACCAGAATCAAATTGGAACCGAACCAGAACCTCAACCGTTGACACACACCTACGTACAAGTAGCTACCTTAAATTCTACCTAGTCTGTCTCTAACAGTAAATTTGAGTTTTGAAATACGGAATTCGAGTGATTTAGACATATCCAATAAAGACTACGTCCAATCTTGTCATTTCAAAAACAGAAACATATTTTTTTTTCAATAAAAGGATTTTGTTAACACGTGCCCACATGATAAGCTTTTAAGTTTTGTGTTTTGTTTAGTTTCTTAAAGTTGTCCAAATGGATTGAATTTTAGATATGTATGTTATTTATATTATTTGGATAACATCTAAAAAAATCAGCTCAATCCAAAACCTCTAACACCCTCTAGCACTACAAATACTTAATTATCTTTAATAGTGTGAATGAATGGCTGCCCTTATGGCACATGATAAGGTTTTAGGTTTTGTATTTTGTTTAGTTTCTTAAGGTTGTCCAAATAGATTGATTTTTAGATATGTATGTTATTTATACTATTTGGATCACATCTAAAAAATTCAGCTCAATCCAAGACCTCTAATACCCTCTAGCACTACGAATACTTAATTTAAATTTTAATAGTGTGAATGAATGACTGATATTTAAAGTGATTTGTTTATAAGGTTAGATATTTCTGATTAAACTAATTTTTTGTAGACATCTTATAAATAATAATAATATTATGTCTACAAAAATTCAGCTGATTTGAAGACTTCTAAGTAGCAAAAAAAACTCTTTCAAACACAATCTTATCGTGTGCCGTTAACAGGACCCTTAATAAAAACCCTAATTTGATTACATTTTCTTAATAGTTTCACAGTGTTTTTTGAGTCACCGTCTTGGGTAGTGTTACCGCTAATCACAGGAGAGAAGAAAAAAAGAAGACTGATGAGAGAGAAAGTAACTGAGAGTAAGCCAAAATGGCCATACTTTGAGGTACATGTGGGTATGAACTTAGGGTTTTTTTTTTTTAAGTCACTCACTCTGGGTTTCGTGAATTAATTAAATCAAGATTAAATTGTTTTGGATTGAAATTTGAAAATGTTTGATTTTTTTTTTTGTTTTTCTTGTTGGGTAACTTGGGTTTTTGGGTTTTGTTTCAAAACAATATTTTAAAGAAAACCCCTCTCTTTAATAAATGAAGCCAACCTCTCTACTTCTGTTCCTTCACTGCTAACAGTAACAGTAGTAGCAGTTGCAGGCGGCGTTTCCCTTTTCTTACACTCTTCTCTCCCTTTCGTTTTTCCTCATTTGTGCTCTCTCTTTCTCTCTCTACCTCTCTCTTTATCTCTTTCTCTCTCTACAAAGAAACCTGTGAAATATCTAATGGAGAAGAGTCTTTCAGTCTCTGTATAAACAACACTTTCTCCCATTTCCTCCTATCTCTCTCTCTCTCTTTTTGTTCTCTCTAGTAATCAAAATGGTGTGTTTTCAATTCCTCTGCTTTTTTAAACTACCCATGAAGCTGTTTTTGCAGATTTTTATGGAATTTAATTCAATTCCT
This sequence comes from Macleaya cordata, assembly GCA_002174775.1. Classification (NCBI taxonomy): domain Eukaryota; kingdom Viridiplantae; phylum Streptophyta; class Magnoliopsida; order Ranunculales; family Papaveraceae; genus Macleaya; species Macleaya cordata. The sequence continues at coordinate 159,767 of MVGT01003002.1, forward strand.
TGATTTTTTTTTTATGTATAAAATTTTGCAGGTGGGTTTTTCTTCTCTTCCTCACTGGCTTGAAGCTCTTCTTGGAGAGAAGTTCTTTAATCCATGTTTGTTTCATGAAACTGCAAAGAAGAATGAAAAGAACATCTTTTGCTTGGATTGTTGCACTAGTATTTGTTCTCATTGCTTGCCTCCTCATCGTTCCCACCGACTCTTACAAGTTAGTAAACTTTAATGAACAAATTCTATTCTAAAATCTCTCATTTTTTCTGTTTCTCTAACTACTTTTCTGTTTAATTTTCTTCTAGATAAGGAGATATGTTTATCATGATGTTATCAGACTTGATGATATTGAGAAATTGATCGATTGTTCTTTTGTTCAAGTAAGTTAAAAAAAACTCTCTCTCTCTCTCAAAATTACAAATTTTCTCTTCCAAAACTATAATATCTATCTAAACTCTTTCTCTCTCTAGAAACTAATGTTTTGTGCTAATTTTTTGTTTTAATTTGCAGGCTTACACGACGAACAGTGCAAAGGTTGTTTTTTTAAACCAAAGGCCTCAATCTAGACCATTTAGAGGCTCAGGAAACATCTGCAGCACCTGTGACAGAAGTCTGCAAGACCCATATCTCTTCTGTTCTTTAGCTTGCAAGGTTCAAGAAAAAAAAAACCCTAACTTTAATTTTAAAAAATTTCCACCATTTCCTAACTTTTTCACCTACCCATTTCCTTATTATAATCTGGGTTCATTTATTTTCTCTCCATTACAGGTTCATCATCTTGTGAGAACTGAAGGTGGAGTATCAAACTATCTTTATGAGTGTGAATTCTTGCCATTATCAGAAGGACCTAAAGGTGAAAGCTTTTGTGATTTTGATGATGGACAAATGACTCCTGACTCGGTCCTTGAATCACCGATTTCATTCCGTACCTCATCCGGGTCAAGCGCGAGTGGTGGTGGAATAATTGGTTGCAGGACTCTTGCATGTACTGCTACAACCGATTTTGTTAGAAAAAAACGGACTAGCGTAACGGTTTCTAGAATCCCATATCGGCCTACATGTTCTCCTGCATCTGAAATTGCTCTCAGTATGAATCGTCGAAAGGGTATTCCACAACGGGCTCCTCTTTACTGAGAAAAACTCTTTGATTAAAAACAAGTCTGTGAAAATGGGGTTAGGGATATGTTTGGTATTTCTGTGTTTCTGGCCAAGGGTATTATTGATGGTTTCTTTTTGGATGGGAGCAAAACAGAGAAGGTTTAACCTCCCAATTTTGTAGAGAAAGAAACTATTATTTTGGGTAAATTTTTTTTTTTCTCTCAGGGCCCTCCTCAATTCATATTTGCCATTAGAGTCTGTTTTCTCTGTTTGAATTTTGTGTTTACAGTTTGCTGAGAACAGTGAGGAGGGGTCTGTTAATGCTTTGTCTTTCTTTGTTTCTTTTAATCTAGTATTCTCAATTGCCTAAACTGCTTAATTTCATCAAAGTTTGGAACTCTGAAGAAGTCATTTAGGTTTAAATTCATCAAATTAAAGTGGATTTTTGTTCAATCTAAGTGAAAACTTTGTATGGGTTTGTTAATTTGAATTGCTCAAACTGCTTAATAATTTCACAGCTCTGGTATTTTGAAGGGGTCATTTTTGTTTAAATAGATCAAATTTAAGTGGGTATGAGTTCAATTTAGGTAGAAACTGGGAATGGGTTTGTTAATGTAAGTGAAATGTTAGGATGGTTATGTTAATTTTAGTTGCTTAAAGTGCTTAACTTCATTTAAGTTAGGTGTTTTAATGGAAATTGATCATGTTAAAGTGGGTATTTATTCAATTTAGATGAAAGCTGAGAATGGGTTTGTTAATTTAATTTTTGTCAGGGGGTTGGGGGAATTGGAGGGAAAGGTTGATATTTTTGGTTAGTACTGTATGGGTGTTGGAGGGTTTTGTGTACAGCTGTACTAAAGTGAGAGGAGGAAAAAAAAGGGACACATATCTAATAAATATTTGCTCAGGCTGGGGTTGAAAATTGGGACTCTAAAATCTATAGAAAGCTGTGTAAAGTTATAATGACCCTACCAAGCTGAGACAAACCCTAAAATTGCAAACCCAACAGCTCTTTCTCTTTCTCTTTTGTTTCTTTCCACCATTTCTTTCTTTTAATCCTTCTTCCCAAGAATAGAACAGTGACAAATGAGAAAAAGATAAAGCAATAAATTTTTTTTTTCAGGTGTTTGTTTATCTTTCCCAAGTCTTCTATTTGGGAAGCAAAACTGTGACTTGTTTTTAAAGTGAATTTAGTTAAAACACTCCTTAAACAAGCCTTAATTTGGTTTTGGATAGTACTATACTTTTTAAGAACAATGAGTTGTATTAAGCAATTGATATATGTTGACTAGAGAGGAGAGAAACCTATTTATCCTTTTGTAGGTCCCATTAATTTGAGTGGATGGTTTTGATGCCACACATGTAATAAGTCTTGTTTTGTAAAACTGAAATTAAGTTCTGAATTGAGTTTTAAATGTTCTAGTCCAAATGACTTCTCTGGAATTGAAGAAGCAACTGAAGCCTGAAGAATTTACTCTTTAGTTATTTATGGCTTTCAAATATTGATTAATTGAAATCCCAACAACAAGAACATGTTTTTTTATTTTTCTTATTTCTGTTTTTTTGTATTTATATTTTTTTTGGTTGGTGGAGTGTTTTAGTTAGAGGTCATTTTGGTCTTTCAATTTTTTTTTAAGTGGCCCAGAGGTGTTAAACGGGTCATGCCGGCACGGCACGCGACACGACTGTCACCATTAGTAAGCGTGTTGTTCCGTGTCGTGTCGTTGACACAAAATGCTGGTACGACGTGTCTATCGTGCCATTAACTAGAAACTGTGCTATGTACCATATGCCATTTTCATGTGCCATGTGCTATTAATTTGAGTCTATTTTGGGTCGTTGGAGTTTTGGTGATTGGGAAGACAAGTATCAAGGTTCCTTTTTAGCCTACCAGCACCGCCTCTAGAATGTGGTTCATAATGTGCACCACAAAGATTACATACCACTCTTTCTTTCATTTGTACGTTATGCATCATCTCTTTAATTGTAAAATGGTTCGAAATAGTTGATGTTTTAACCCTTATTCTTTTTTTACTAGTAGCAGTAGAGGGAGTAGTATGGTCTGCTTGTTCTTGGGGTGGAGTAACATTATCATTATCATCATGAGAAGAAGAATAGGGGAGAAGATCCATATTAATGATATATATAAAAAAATTTAATTAAAAATATAAATACCTCAAAAAATGAACTAAAATTGGTTGAGAATTCAAAGGAGGAGACTTAAGAGTTGAGATGTTGAATTCTTGATTCTTGATTTTGAATTCAACACATTGTTGTTTTTGAAATTTTCAACCTCTTGATAACCCTTGATTTTGTGTTGTTGATTGAGTAAGAGAATAGTATTATGAGATAGAGAGAATTTTAGGAGAAAAATAATTGAAGTTTGTGAGGAAAATGGGGTGTATGAGTTTGGTATTTACTGAAAAATGGGGTAGGAGTAAGCACATGACCATAATTCCCCTAGATTTAGTCGTGTTTGGCTATTAACAGGGACATTTTGGGTAAAAAATTTGAAAAAAAATAAAAACTAGTCGTTTCTCTGATAATTATGCCTAATCATGCCGTGTCATGTCGGATTATAATCGTGCCACCTAGCATGTTGTGCCATGTCGACAGTTGGTGCGCTAACGACTATAATCGTGTCACAACTGTGTCGTGTTCGCCTTAACCGTATCGTGCATGTGCTAGTACTGTGTCGTGTTGCCATTTTACAGTGCCCATACCGGCACAACCGTTTAATACCTCTAATTGAACTCATGACCTCCCCACCTCTGACCATCTCATGTGAGAGGCAATTGGCATCAATTGATTAAAAATCAAAGTGAATGGAAGATCATTCTAAAACTTGTAACCTCATAAACCTTGTAACTCTCTCTCACCAAGTAAATCAGCAAGTATAAGTGTTATAATAAATTGATTTATTGTGAGGATGATACATAGTAAAGAGATCATCCTCACCGAAAATTAGGCCTTAGATCATCCCTATATGAGCCCCACAAGTTTGTTAATAGCTGTATAAAAAGATCATTCCTCCTATCTAAATGTATCAAAGATTTGAAGGCACGCTTGGACCAAGTGAAATTCAACACCATGTTTGTGAAGGGGCAGTAAGATTTTTGGCAAACCAGGAAGTCAAGTGGAATGGGTTTTGAACCAAATGGCGCCTAACATGCCTTTTTGGCATGTCACTTGATTTCGAACTCCCTACGGCCGCAACTTCTAATCTTCTGTGAACTTACTATTTTTTGAGTCCTTGTTAGACTGGGTTTCCTATTTTGTAGATGATTCTTGTAAAGCTATATATAGGGAGGTAAACTTATAGTTTTGGTCTTCTTATATGGGGAGGAATCCAAAGTGTGAGAAACTTGTGGAGAAAAAGAAAAAGATTTGTGGGGATCTAGGATTTGAAGATTTCCTTCATAGGGGTTTGAGGGTCTGCTCCAACCTAAGTTTGTAAAGTTCTCCTTGTATTCTCATCTTTGTTACTATGGACAATCATGGAGATGGAGTTTCAAGGTTCAAAGAAGATGGAATGTGCTATTCGGAGTGGTTTAGAGAGTCGATCTCTAATGGATTCTTGTTGGTGTTCACTGGTAAGTCTTGTGAGATTCTTAATGTGTGTTTATTCTAGTTGGTTGTGAAAGAAGCACTGTAATATGTTCTTGATAATAGTGGAAGTTTCTCCGGTGCGCTATTTTGGCCATGTAACCTATAAGGGTGAACCATATATATCTTATGTTGTGGTTGATGCTTGTTTTTATCTTCGTCGTTACATCTTCTTGTTGATTCATCGATATTAAGTCTCAAGATCCTTAAACTTGTTCCGTTGTTCTCAGAGATGTATCATTGTTATAACAAAATTCCTAACTAGGGCAAGCCTTGAAAAGTCTTTGAATGCACCATTCGAGTTCTTTTTATCCAAAAAAAATAAAAGACAAACAAACTAAGGGGGTTATTCGATCTTAATTTTAATAGACTTCAATGGACTTTGTGAACTTGTGAAATCAGGTGTATGTTATTCAATCATTATTGGTTTAAGACATTGAGGAAGCCGTGCAAATGCCCATATTATTGGTTCAAGACTTTGAGGGATAGAAATTTAATTACAAGAGGGAGGAGGAGAGGCCTGAGACCCCCACTCCAAGACTTGAAAAATTGATTGAAAGGTTGTCCACGAGCGGTTGACAGTATTATTACATATTTATATATATGGGATGGGTTATTTTGACAAGCTTATTTTGTCAAGACGTTGACAAGATTTTAATGGGGCTTACATAGAGATGATTCAAGGGTTCAATTTTTGTGAGGATGTTCCCCTAACCATATAGATCATCTTTATAAAAAATCATCTGGATCTAAGACTTCTAACACATCAAATGTTGGTTTAAAATTAACAATACTTTTGGATGGCCCATAAAGGGATTATAAGTTCTAGAATAATTAGATTTCTGGTCAAGATGATCTATGTGGTGAGGAGAACATCCTCACAAAAAATAGCTCTCAGTTCATCTCTATGTAGGCCCCACAAAAAATCTTGACAACATCTTAGCAAAATAAACTTGTGAAAATAACCCATCCCTATATATGTATATAGTTATATGTATTTAGTTATTTTATCTACTATAGTCAAACGAGTTGGGCTACTTTATATCTGTAACGCCCCAATCTCGAAACTCAAAATCTCTAAGAAATTGAGTCGCATCTCGAGGCGCTAAGCTTACTACACGAGGTGACTAATGAGTACTAAATACCTAAACAAGGTTTTATGAACCTATATCAGAGTTAAGCTAATCTAGTTCGTCAGAACTTTAATCACCTCTAAAAATGGTTAGACCCAACGGAAAAATTCGCCAGAGTTTCTCCTGTATTTTCAGAGTCTGAAACCCGTCATAAACCTGTGTAAGAGATGATTTATCCATAAATAATAAATTCTAAATCATTCTATTCATCCACGATAGATATATCATCTCATCAGGACCAATCAACCATACTCATCCATATAAAATACCTAGTCATCCACTAGGCTGAATTCAAACCGTAATTCTAAAACGATCTCTCGCTTGACAAAATAATACATATATAAAATTTGTTATGTGATACTAAATATACATAAGTGTGCTTGTTTTACATTATATAGTTCAAAAGAATATATATACAAGCAAGAAAAATAACTACATCATCATTGAATAATAACAACACCTCAAGTATAATAAACCTGAGGTGGATACTCTCCCTATACCTGCCTCCTCAAATTACTTAACATCCAATCATCCACTGTCTCCTCGATTTCCTGAGCAAAAAGCCCAGTGAGAACTTATAATACTAACAGGTAGTCACTAATATGAATTTAAGACAATGCAGGTTTTAAAGAAAACCGAGAAATCATAATACAGTAATGTAAAAGCATTTGGTACCTTTACTACAACATAAACCGATAACCATTCACTTACCCATACAAGTATAGATAAACTAACAACATCTCACCATCATAATATTGCGTAGTGTAATCATCTTAGAGTGAAGAGGCTACGACTAGATGTTTCAGCTCCTAGTCAGTGAGCAAAATCGTGTTCCAACTTAACCGATGTGGAACCCCATCGTTAATTCCTGATTTCCGACCGAGCGACTGATTTATCGGTTTTTGTGAGAAGCACGCTGGCTCATTATTTGGGTTCAGGTGGACCCTTGACCATAATTTGCCGATGTAGCCGTTGTCGCGGTGGTCAGCTGTTTGACTTGTGCAGACGTCTTAATGATCATTAAAATAATCCAGGAGTTGTCACGCTCCTCAAGTCTTCGCCTAATCTAGGCAGCATATAACCTCGACATTTCTAGAATCATACACGTACCTATCCAAACAAGGCTTTCCAAAAAGAGAAATAGAATAACCTAGATTTCAATAGTTTTCCTATATCATGAGAGTCCCATTCCTGTCATGAGACAGGAAAACATAATGAAAATACGGAACAAATCATTGTTTTTAGGGAAAACTTCAATAATTTGCTCGTGTAGGCATTACAAGTCCATTTTCGGATCACCTAAAAATATATATTATAATATTATAAGTTTTAGTAGTAGAAAATACTTTTTCCTATAAAACTAGCAACCATGTACATGTTGTGATCTCCCATCTAATATTATTCCGGGGAAAGCCGGTAATATAATCCGGGGAAAGCCGGGTAATCGGGGGAAAGCCCGTAATATAATCCGGGGAAAGCCGGTAATAATCCTAGCCGGGGGAAAGCCCAGCATAACATATATAGTATATATTCCGGGGGAAAGCCCGTACCTAGGGAATCACCAACACATACCCAACAACTGGGAACCTCCATCCCACACATCATCTTAAAACAACTACTTCTCCCAACATATGGAAGAAAGTAAAATATATATATATAAATATTATAAGAACCCCAAAATCCATTTGGTTTTGGAAATATACCCATCCCTAAAGCTCGATAACGATTAAATCTCGCTTCTTTTGAAAATATAGTTTATTTAACTATAAATAAGAAAAGAATCATCCATATACTTATATATATAACTCATTCATATATATAATTATTAGAATCTAGTTATTTTAAAAATTACCATTACTGTTTTACATCACTATGTAAAATTATACTTTTGGAAAATCATTTTCACATCAATAGGACATCACAAATAAATCATGTATGCTTTACAAAATAATTAAATTTGATTTATAAATCCAAACCCTATCAAAAGCATTAAAAGCACTTTAATGGCTACAACAAAGTATTTATAAGTTCCTACTTCAAATCTCGCAAGGCTAGCTCTTTATTGCGTTGTTCACCTCCAATAATTGGTCCTAGTACAAACTCCCAACTGTAAATAACACATTTAATTCGCTTTCAAAACTTAATTTAATCCATACTAGTACCATATAGAATAGTCTAGGCATCTAAATTCTAACCTAAACAGTCACTACAAGGGTCCAGGTCCTTACCAAATTAAATAAAGGCTTTAGAACTACAACCCAATTTGCTCTAAATATCCTCTTTAATTAATCTAGACCTCCGAATCTATAATCTAACCTAAAATAATAAATTTGGGTCAAAATCAACCTTCCCAATTATCAATTTCATCAATTAAGGGTCTGAAAGGTCTAATCAAATCTTAAACTATTAACAAAATTAACCCTAAAATTGAAAACTAAGATTAACAACATAAAATGTCTAATTAAAATTAAATAAAAAGCTAGGGTTTCAAATTATACCTCAATCCACAAATTAAGTGGTCCCTACGATTTCCCTGTCGGACCATCGCCATTATCTTCCTCTTTCTCTCTCTCTCTCTCTCTCTCTCTCCTTCTCTCCTTCTCTTTCTCCTCCTCTCCTTCTCTCCTTCTCTTTCTCTCTTTCTCTCTCTCCTTCTCCTTCTCTCTCTCCTCTTCTCTCTCTCTTTCTCTCTCTCCTTCTCTCTCTTCTCTCTCCTTTTCTTTCTCACCGAATCTCTCTCTGCTGAGAGATTTCTCTCTCAATCCCTTATAACTTTAATAAGGGTGGTGGATTAAAAGTATATAAAAAAAAACTTTAAAAATTAAAAAAAATAAATAGATAACTATATAGGTTATACTAAGGTGTAAGTACATACAACGAATTATGTGTATATAATAGAAAGATTTATAAAATTACTCTTTAATACATCACCCAATACATACCAATACATATATATAGTATATATACACAATTAAATAAAGTTTAATGGTCAAAATCAAAGTCAAAATCGCGGGTACCTTCGGTACCAATCCAAATCGTGTTCCGGGCCTTGATTTGGGATCATTCGGTGTCCGATTTTTGCGCGTGAGTAGTCGAAATTCGATAACTTTTCGAGATCTATCCATTTGTACGGTTCGATTCTTCAAATTACCCTCCGATCGAAAACTCATTTATTTAATTTCAAGTTTAATTATTTAAACACTAAGCTTAATTATTTTAATAATTAATTGGTTTCACGGTCAAATCGTTGGATTAGACTCTAATTGACTCGGAATGACATTGACTGGTCAACTAAATTATTTTGGGTCGTTACATTCTCCCCTCCTTATAAGAAATTTCGTCCTCGAAATTTGGCATACGTCAATCATCAAGTAGCCTTGAGTAGTTATTCTACATACTCATTACTTTCATTACTCAGCTATGTTTACATCACTAAACCTACAAAGTAGTTTTACTATGCCATTCAATTTGTTCCTCAAAACATTTCCATCAATCTCTAATTACTGCTAATAAGGCAATACAATCAACCTCATGGTCAGGTTACAATTCAAGTTCGTCTCCTTGTAAATATCATCACAATGTTTTAACTCAGAAACTAAAATTCTAGAAAATCCATATATCCTCAAGTGATACAGAGCTTTTCATTTAGATAGTCCTTATACGCCTTACTCTGTACAAGTGATGATGTAATAATTCCGTACATATAGCTCCTCTTACATATTCTATTATATAATCACCAAGTGAGTCAACACGTCATCTTTCCTTCTATTCAATATACTAACCACAACGTTGACTCTTTTCAGATAGAGTACAAAATAAGATCACAATCTTAATAACCTCAAAATTTCATTCGTCTATGCTCTTCAAATTTAAATCTTTCAGAAGGTAGGTAACTAATATCTTAAGACCATGGTAAAAATCAAATTTCTCCTCAACTTAGTAAATGACTATCTGTCCTCAATGGAAAAACCATGGTTACTATCTCCAAATTCTGTATAGAGTGGTTCTACGCATACAACAATTAATATATCAAATCATTTTCTAGTACTATCAACTTATTTCTCACACTGCCGTAATAGTCATCAATTTATATAGCAATTCCATCAATTTGGTCTAAGAAACCAACCTCATTGACTACAACTTTTCTAAGCTAAATCAACTACAATCTAGGTCTTAGGTAGATAACTTAAATTGTTATAATACTAGACTATCTACTCTCACAATTTCACCATAACAGAGTAACATAAAATATGTCTTGAAAATTTCACCCATTAAGTCCATAATGTACTTGAAATGTTACTCTTCTATTTTCCTCAATAATGGTGCCCAAATCATAAGTTACATCTTCAAAATATTAGGCACCTAATAATTCATCAAATACAATATCAATCTTTAATAACAAGTATATACTATTGGTTGTCACCAACGAATAATACATCTCTAAATACATAATTCTTCAACTTCATAATCTTTAATATATAATTCTACTCAATCTCCACAAGAGTACGTATCAATATAGATAGGGGTGGTTAATCAATTTATCAATAATCATCCAAATCAGCATCATCCCCATATCTCCTATTCAATAAATTTTCAAATCCTCCTTATATCCTCATAATATGGACAAGTATATCCAAGTATCTAATACTATAAGAGTTGTCTAAAATCAAGAATTCTAATCTATAATCTAAACTAGAACAAATAATACCTATCACAGAAAACACATACACTCACCAACATATAACAAATACACATATAAAAATCAATAAAGTAATAATAAGTATTTTAATCTTGATGTCTTTTAATCTTGAAGAGTTTTATCTTTGATGTCTTTTATTTACCTCCTAACTCGAACCTAGCGTTGCTCCTAACTCGGATCCAATATTAGCGTTCTCATAAAAAATCTAATAATAGCACTCCTATTAAAGATCTACTAGTAGCGCTCCCATATAAGATCTAATACTGGCGCTCTGATACCATGTCTGTAACGTCCCAATCTCGAAACTCAAAATCTCTAAGAAATTGAGTCGCATCTCGAGGCGTTAAGCTTACTACACGAGGTGACTAATGAGTACTAAATACCTAAACAAGGTTTTATGAACCTATATCAGAGTTAAGCTAATCTAGTTCGTCAGAACTTTAATCACCTCTAAATATGGCTGGGCCCAACGAAA
>MVGT01003002.1:182709-240446 GCA_002174775.1 Macleaya cordata
GTGGATAGTCCTCTCATTGCCTCTCTCCTCGATTTCGAGGATGATGCAGAGGCACTTCAATTCCCACCCGAACGCGACACTGAGGAGAAATATTTGCCTAGCGTTGAAGCCATTGCAGAAGAATTGGTTGGGGAATGTTTTGGGTGGAGAAGAAGTTTCCCTGCTTCTAGGTGCACCTTATTCTATAAGGTTTTAGGGAACATTGCTGCAACTAATCTCTTCCCTTGCTCTGGGAATCGGAGCAAACTCAGTGACGACATGGCTGAGTTTCTCTTTCATTTGGGAACTAGGACTAAACTGAAGATGGCAGATTTTATTGTGTATCAAATGATCACAATCAATAAGTATGCCACATATTCCCACTTGCTTCCCTTTCCTAAGCTCATTGAGAGAATCCTTCAACACTTCGGAGTTCCTATTCCTCCTCATGAGACTGTTCTCGAAGCTATGCGCCCGATCTCTGTTGGCACGGTAAAGCGGATCACAGGACATCTAAAAACTGTGGAAGTTCCTGCTCCTGCTGATCCAGAGTCCGAGACTGCTGCTCCTGCTCCGACTGAGCCTTCTCCCTCGATCCCTTCTGTACCTGCTAGTACATCCAGACATACTCGGAGGGAGCTTCGACGACAGGCACGGGTTGCACAAGCACAGGCCACCAACACCATCCTTGCATACATGAAGATGTTGGTGCCCGTTGTGAATGCCATTGCTGAAAAGGTTGGAGTTGAAGGCATTCCGGCTGTGCCAGAAGAGGGGAGATCCAAGACCAGTCATGATCGCCCCATTGAGCCTGATGATGACACTGAAGATGAGGATTCCTCTGATGAATCCTCCAGTGCTGATACGATGGAGAGCTAGTTGCTTTTTTTTTTGTTTTGTTAGTTGTGAATGATACTTCATTTTTATTTCTTTCATTTGCGGCTTCATCTTTCACTCTTCAAAACTATATTATCTGATTCTTGGAAAGCTAGAACAACTTAATGGATGATTCAGTTTTACTTTTAAAAGCATCAGTTATTTCCTTTCTCCATATATACCTGAATGTATCTTCTTGCAGGGATTTTTTTTCTTCCCCTTTGTCTATTTATGACAAAAAGGGGGAGATGTGTTTATCATTCTGAATGATTACCCAACAGGGAGTATGTATAACTATGGGGGAGAGAATTCAAATACATAGGGGGAGTGGTTGAAATCCCTGTGTTTCTCATATGTTTTTCATTACAAGATACTGTATTTTCTTTCTTATCTGTATTATCTTGTTCTGGAATGAGTTTGAATTCTTTGCAGGAAATCATCAAAAGATTACTCCTAAAGTTTAGATGTCATAACTATGGGGGAGTGAGTCTTTATTATTGCTTGAGTACATTGTAAGAGGAATTATGCTGTAATGGGGAAGGGTTATTCTTTATTTTCTCTTAAATGGTTTTTGTCACGAAATCGACAAAGGGGGAGATTGAAAGGTCCATGTTTTATGTTTGTCGAATTTCGTGTCAAAGGTAAACTCAAGATGGTCAATGTAACTTGAGTTAGAGTCTAGTGAGTCTCGGTTCACTTCGGTTGAAAGAGAAGAAATCTACAAAGGCTCCGAAGAACTCAACTCACCACCGGAAGACATCCTAGGATGGTAAGTGACTTAGAACACTAAGTACCATAGGTGGTTAGATTGCTAAGAGTGTTTCCCACACTGTTTGTTCTTGATAAAATGTGTTTTAAAAGATAAATTTTTAATCTGGACAGTGTTGGTTTCGAAACCAAGAAGCTTGGTTTCGAAACCAACTGCATTGATGGTATTTTTATATAGGGAAAAGTCTGTTTCGAAATCAACCTCAGTTTGATTTCGAAACCAAACTTTATCTGATGACAGATGAAGTTTGGTTTCGAAACCAAAACTGTTGGTTTCGAAACCAAAACTCATCTGTCTTCAGATGAATTTTGGTTTCGAAACCAAACAGTTTGGTTTCGAAACCAAAACCACATCTATCTTCAGATGAAGTTTGGTTTCGAAACCAACATGTTGATTTCGAAACCAAAAGACAAAAACCATCACAGGTGCTTGTTGGTTTCGAAACCAAATCAGTCAGTTTCGAAACCACATGTTGGTTTCGAAACCGACTGGCTTGATTTCGAAACCAACGCCCAGATTCGTTTTTCTGAGTGCGATTTTCTGAGCTGTAAAGTAACTTTCTAACACATTATTGCTCATCTCCCTCTAAGCCTTGTTTTAGGGAGATAATTGAGCGTGGGAAACATTTCTAAGTGGGATGAGAGGCTCAATGGATTATTCTCTCATCCCCAATAATGGTGTCTACCATTAGACCTAGAACTAATAATTTAGTCTAGGATTGAGCTGGACATCTTCACTATAAATAGGGGTTGAATCTCCAGTATTCAATCAACCATTCACCCCTCACCTCAACAAGTACTTGAGAGTCTTTAACTCTGAATTCTTAGTGCTCAAGCTTGTTGAATTTGGTTCAAATCCTTCCCACTTTAAAACCAAAACTCTGTTTTTGTTACCGGTGGATTTCCGGTGGTTGAGCTTGAAGTTTCAAGCGTGTGGTGATATACTTGAGGAGTCAAGTATTGGTTCAAGGTGCGGGACTTGTGGAGTTCAAGTTGGAGACGCATCATCATCTACTAAGAGGCAAATTCGTGGAGTTCGAATTTGTTGAAGAACTATACACCGTAGCTGTTGGAGCGTAGAGGGAGTCGTAATTCGTGTCCATCGAGTGGTAAATCGGGTTGTAAGTTTTCAATAACTCTTAGTGGATTTTTGCTGGACTAGGTCCCGGGGTTTTTCCCAGTTTGGGTTTCCTCGTTAACAAAATCTCTTGTGCATATTTTTTATACTTGTTGTGAGATTGGAATATTCGATTCTTGTTCTTAATTCCGCATATTAAGAATCGAATAAGTCAATACTCTTGTTAGAGATTTTTGTTGTACTCTTATCACCTCAGTAATTTTTTAATTAGGTGATAGTGTGATCCTTAACCATAGTCACATTGACATACGGTTAAATTCATTAACCGTAGGGCGAATTTAGACTTTCATTAAATAAAATAGGTCACAACCTATAAAAAAAAAACTTAAGTTTTAATAACAACAATCTTATGGCAAAATCAAGAAGAAGAAAAAAAATGTACCCATACAAAGCGCTAGGTTAAATTACATTTGAGTTTAGAAATTTTGATTTTGATGATGCTACACTTACTACAAAGTGTACTGCAAATTATATTGTAAAGGCTATTTAGGACGGTGTTTGCGTCAATTAGAAAATGATGCAAATCACGAGGGGTGGGTGATTATTTGAGAACCGTAAGAGGACTTTTGCAGTAGAAAATGCAATAAGTTTAGCATTTTCCTTTTGATTTTAGTGGGGCCGGGGGCAATTGGATTGATGATTGGCATGTAAAGTGTATCTCACACATTTAGATTTCAATTTTCTTTTGGAGTAGTTGAATCCCAAATAGCTTTCTACTGATTTTTCTTTGTGCAGTGTTATTGACACTACCGTTTTGCATCACTTGTGACCCAACTTAAATTTTTTTTTTCCGTCAACCATAGTTTGACTAAAATCTTGATTGAGGTGGCCTCTCTTCTTTTATATTAAAAAACATAACATTGGTTAAAAACCCCATAGAGAAAAAATAATTAGTGTTTAGTATTTGATATTTTTAAAATACACAAAAGATTTCGTGATCATTTTAAAAAATAGTTGTTAGTCTTTTAAACTTTTTAAAATATTGATTTAGTCCACGGTGAACCATTTTTTATAAGTTAAATTTCCTTTATTACCTTTTTGTAACTGTCTCAACACTTCTGAAACAGTTTAAAAAATCAATGTAATAGCTATAAATTCCTTATTTTTAGCAACTCTAATTATCCTTATCTTCTTCATAATTGTAGACAAGTTATTACAAATTTTTATACTAATTTACACGCGTATGATTATTATCCACGTGATATGAATCTCAGTCCCTAATTTTAATATTTTTCGAATTTTGATGACATCCGAAGCGTCTATCTAGTTTTAATATATAATTTTACAAAATTAAGTAAAATTAAAAATTTTAGTAAAAGAATATTTTGTTCGGTTAAGAGAATATGAGAGAAAAAATAGGAATTGTAGTGTAGAAATTTGGTTTGGTTACAAAATAAAGGTATTATTGTCACTTACAATACAAATATTTAACTAACTACCATTTAGGATGAAACACATATTTTAAAATTATCAAATACTAAACACTAATTAATTACTATATAATGGTCTAAACCCCAATTTTCTGATTAAAAAATATATTTTAATATAAAATATTATATTCTTCACCTTTGTTTTTAATACCCCCTTCTCTCTGTCCTCTCCATCACCGTCTCCTTACCCCACCCCCTATTCCACAGATTGGAGATGATCGGAATTTTTCCTGGTCATCTCCTTCTCCTCCCACGCAATCTCTCCCCCTCTTTCTAGCCTTTCTCTCTCTCTTCCTCTATCTCTCTCACCCTTTCGTTTCCAGATCTGAAAAAAATTTCAGATCTGGAAAAGAAATCTTTCCCCACCGATCACTCTCTATCCCACTCTCTCTACTCTTTCTCTCTCATCTTTTCCTTTCTAAATCTAAAAAATAGTCAGATCTGAACAAAAAAATTCACACCCAACCGATCACTCTCTCTGATATATAAGCTCAAATATAAAGAGAGAAATAACTCAGCTTATGCTAGTAGACACGATAACGATCATTATCAAGGGCTGCTCGTAGATCCGACAAAGAGCATCAACTTATCCTGCTCGTTATCACTGAAACGAGTAAAAACAGGGACCTACACAAATATTATTGCTCGGACTCACTGATACGAGCATAAACATGTCCGAGCACTAGTTACAGAGCTCAACTCTGCAACTCCGAGCATGTCAAGAATGAAACCCAAACAAAAAATATTTCTCAAAAAAAAATTCTATTTTTTAAACTAAAAAATTGATTAAGAAAAAGGAGACATCATAAGATAAAAGTGGTACTCCTGGATCCATGTGGGTCAAGAAAACCAAAAGTAATCAATTAATTGGGTCACATGCTTTATTGATAGGTACTCCCTGAGATAAAAGTGACAACGGGCTCGCTGCCAGTGCCACAAGCATAAACACTTGACGCTCGTTGCCTATGACATGAGCATCTCATGATTGTGCTCGTTGTCGGAAAACCGAACATTAGTGACAATGGTCCTCTCTGCAACTACGAGCATACACTACGGAGTCCTAAATTTTTTTTCTTCAGTTTTAAACGTAAATGGAAATATAGATCAAAAAGTTTCTTCTGAATGTTGTGGTTGAGCACCCTTTTGTGGATTTGAGGAACCGGAGGGGGAAGAAGAAAGGAGTGTGAAAATGATGAGAAGGGGAGAGAGAGAGGGAGTTGAGAGAGAGAAAAAGGGAGAAAAAAAGGGGAATGAGAGTTTGTTTAATTTTTTTTTTAGATTTATTCATTTATTAGTATTACTTTTATTATTTTATGTTTTTTAAGGGTGTGCTACCCCAAACAAAAGGGGATACAACCGAGATATTTTTAAAAATTGGAGGATAGCCCTGAAGAAAGGTCACAAGAGATACAAAACGGTAGTGCACCGCTCTTTTCTTTTTATGATGTGTCCTTCCCGCACTCTTAGTGGCTTTGTTGTTGGAAACTTACCCAAAATATAGGCATATTTCATTAATAACATAATCTGTTATCTATACTATTCAGTGCCAAAAATTGAAAGCTACAGAACGACCATCTTTACCAGACTTTGGGAATTATCCTTGTAAGTTTTGTTGAAGGGAACTAAATTTCAGCCATCCACTTTACTAATTCAACCTATTCTATCCGTTGATTTTGTGGACCCCCCAATACAGAACGATCGATTGGTTCCGTAAAACTGTCAGCACAACTAAAAAGTAATTTATTAGGTTCAACGAATTAATATGTCATTTGATTAAATTTGTGTTTTCGAGTCTTCAAAATTCAAAGTAGCATTAAACAATGATGAGTGGATACTTGACCACGGTCTTTAAAAAAGGTTCATTCCAAAAAATTTTACCCCACCAAAGATTCAAAATCCCAATGTTTGAAATCAACTGTAAAAATAATATTCATTTCACCATTGTTTTCACGCCATAGTGAGGTGAACATCCTCACAAAAATTAGTCATTTGATCATAACCATATGAGCCTTCCATGACACAAGGTATTTAGGAGCTTTTTAAGACGGGTTCAAGCATCGCTAGCGACTGCAACACACTTTATAAGTATTAAGTTTGTAGACATCCAACTCAAAACCAACTAGCTATGAGTGGAGTAGCCTAGTATCACGGTGGAATAGTGACAAAAGAGAAATAATCCCACATTGGCTGGATAAGGGGGGATCTTGGGGTTTATATGGGTTTGGGTCAACTTCACCTAATAGGCTAGTCTTTTGGGTTAGAAGTCCGAACCCGTGACACTAAGGTCTTAATGTATTAGATTTGCAAGGCTCTCATATCCCATGTGAGACTATTCCCAACACGCCCCTTCATATGTGGGGTAATTTTGAGCCTAATACGTGGAAATCTATTAGGTGACGTGGAACACGTGTAGCCATTGGGCCTATCACTTGTGGGCCCTGCTCTGATACCATATTAAGTAGGCATCCAACTCAAAATCAATTCGTTATGAGTGAAGTAGCCCAGGATAATTATATATTGGGTTTAAAAGGCTCTCATATCCCATGTGGGACTACTCTCAATGGTAAGGATACAGAAACCACTGTGGTACCTCAAGTGTGACCCAAATAATGGTAACCATTCGGTGGTTTCTCTTCCATATGTTTGTGGCAGTTTTTATGTGCTCATTTCTCACTCATACTAGTGGTTTATCTATGCTATGTCAATGTACTTTAGGTAGTAGGTGTTGTAAAATTTCTAAAATAGCTTTGGGTGGGTTTGTTGCTTTAACTCTTCTTTAGTTTAGTCCCACATTGCTTGAAATATATGGAAGGTTGAGGTTTATATGTGACCACTTATTAGAGTTTATCTTTTAAGTGTTGGGTCCTCATTGGAATTGATAAGGTGGTGCAAAGTACCACCGCACATGCGCACGTGCATGTGCGAAAGGGCGATTAGGCGTTTAGAGCGCATTGGGCGCTCTTGTGGCGCACTTTGCACTTCGCACGTGCGCATCGTCACTAGGAGCTATTGGAGCCTTAATCTTTTCTAAAAATGAGATGATGTCACTGTAGTATCGATACTGACTACATGCTGAAGGGGTGCGACTGGTAGTGTTCAAATCACGCCAGTATCGATACCACTCATACTGGTATCGATACCAAAATGATCTGAAGTCATTTTTTGAATGAGTATCGATACCCATTCAGTGGATATCGATACCCACTCACACTAGTTCAGAACAGTCACCATTTTTACTTCGAAATGGGGCTTCCAAGGCTATAAATACATGGTTTCTTGGCCATTCTCAACACACTTAGAATTCCTAAGTAGACCAAAGTAAAGTTAGAGTATTTTGGCATTATCAGAGATCAAAATAAGAGTGTTCTTGAGTTGTGATGGAATCTTGCACATTCGAACTCACAAATCCTACGGTTGGACTTCATTGTATCCTGAAAACATATTTTGTATACCCTGGTGCAATTATAGGGGTGAAATATTTTTTGAAAGACAGTGATTACGTACCTTGGAGTTCTTATACCGTTCAAGTTTCCATTACTGTTCCTACATTTTTTTCCAACAGTCTTCAAACAATAGTTCAACAATAAAGGGAACAGTGTCGCAATCTATTCAAATAATGAACCAGGACTTCACAAGGCTTGAGAGGTTCGATGGAGAAAATTTTACAAGGTGGCAAGAGAAGATGATGTTCTTCTTAACAACGTTGAAGTTCTCTTACATTCTGTGCGAGAATCTTCAACCTATTCCTGACGAAACACAGGAAGATTCAACTGAACTGAAGATGGAGAGAATGAAGAGGAAAAAAGAAGAATTTCTATGTTGTGGACACATTCTCAATGCACTTTCCAGCCCCATCTATACAGCCCATCGTCATATTTAAACTGCGAAAGAGTTGTGTATTTTACAAGAAAAATAACGCATTGAAGAGGTTAGTAANTCTCAATGCACTTTCCAGCACCATCTATACGGCCCATCGACATATCCAAACTGCTAAAGAGTTGTGGACTACCTTACAAGAGAAATACCGCATCGAAGAGGTTAGTAATCAGAAATTCTTGATCGGTAATTTCATGAGTTTTAAGATGACTGACGATAAGTCTATACTTGCGCAAGCGCATAGTTTTCTTAATATCGTCAGTGATCTTAAAGTGGCAGAAATTATTCTCCCTGTAGAGTTCTTGGTTGGAGTCATCATTGCATGTCTTCCAAAGTCATGGAATGGCTACAAGAAGAAACTCAAACATGATGAGAAGAAGTATACTATTGAATCCTTGCTGTATCACCTTCGTATAGAAGAGGATTCACGGAAACGTGAAGAAAAATCTGAGGATCTTTCTAAGGCAAACATGGTTGAGGATAACAAATCCAAGCATACCAATCTGAAGCCAAAGAATGACAGCAAGTTCAAGAACAAAAACAAGAATAAAAAGAATAAGGGAGATTGCTACTTTTGTGGCAAACCCGGTCATTTTGCGAAGGATTGTCGCATCAAGAAGAAAAACTTGAAGAATCAAGCAAACATGACCGAAGAAGGGAATTTCATTGCAACGGTGTCAGAAGCACATAGTGTAAGCAACGACTCTGGTTGGTGGTTGGATACAGGAGCAACCATCCACATATGTAAGGATCGAAAGTTGTACAAAACTTACGATCAAATCAGTGATGGACGTGAAGTAAAAATGGCAAACGATGTCCGCACTAAGGTCGTTGGTACTGGCTCCGTGGATCTCAAGTTTACGTCAGGGAAGACTCTTACTTTAATGGATGTTCTTCATGTTCCAGATATGACTAAGAACTTAGTCTCTGGTGATCTCCTTAATAAGAGAGGTTTCAAACTTGTGTATGAATCGGATAAGCTAGTCTTATCCAAGAATGGAGTTTTCGTGGGAAAGGGTTATTCTTGTAATGGGATGATTCAATTTAACTTAATCAATAAAGTTACTTCTGCTTATATTGTTGAGTCTCTTCCTTTGTGGCATGGTAGACTAGGACATGTGAACTATGGTTCTATAAAGAACATGTCTAACTTAGGATTAATTCCTAAATGTGTTTCCGATAATATTAACAAATGTATAGTATGTGCACAATCTAAAATCCATAGACCATCGTTTAAAACTACTGATAGATCTTCTGAACTTCTTGATTTAATACATACAGATGTATGTGACTTAAAGGAAACTTTAAGTCGTGGGAGTAACAAATACTTTGTTACATTCATCGATGATTTTTCTAGATATGCTTATGTATATCTTATAAAATCGAAAGATGAGGCTTTTGGAAAGTTCTTAATTTTCAAAGCAGAAGTTGAAAATCAACATAACAAGAAGATTAAAGCAGTAAGATCAGATAGGGGAGGAGAATATGATTCTACTGAAATCACTAAGTTCTATGAAAATAATGGTATTATCCATCAGTTCACAACACCCTATACACCTCAACAGAATAGAATCGCTGAACACAAGAATAGAACTTTGGTTAACATGTGTAATGCTATGTTGTTAAGTTCGGACCTTCCATTGAATTTATGGGGAGAAGCTATATTATCTGCATGTTGTATTCTGAATAGAATTCCCATAAAGAAATCTAATGTTACTTTTTATGAGTTATGGTTTAATCGAAAACCAAACTTTAGTCGTCTCAAAGTGTGGGGGTGTCTTGCTTATGTAAGAAAAACAGGTTCAAAGAGACGTAAACTAGGTGATCGAACAGACAAATGTGTGTTTATAGGTTATTCTAGTAATAGTGTTTGTTATAGATTTCTAAATCTAGAATCAAATATTATTATTGAATCTGTGGATGTAGAGTTTTTTAAGAACTTAACTAGAACTAATTCTGAACCTAAGAGTCTAGAACAATTAGAGATCCACACAGACCAACCTCAAGTTGGAAATGAACCTTTAAACATACATGTACCTGAACCGGTTCCCGAACCAGTTCAAGAGGTTGAACCTAGAAGAAGTAAGAGGCAAAAGATAGATAAATCCTTTTGACCAGAATTTCTTATCTACCTTGTAGAAGGAGATGGAAATTTGGTGAAAGAACATACAGAATATATTCTGAATGTTGAGGATGAACCATCTACATTCAATGAAGCCATTAGTTCATGTGACCCTCTTTTCTAGAAAGAAGCGATCAACGATGAAATGAATTCCATCATGTACAACTAGACATGGGTTCTTTCTGATCTCCCTCCAGGAGCAAAACCCATAGGTTGTAAATGGATATTCAAGAAGAAGCTGAATGCAGATGGCTCTATTAACAAGTTCAAAGTGAGACTTGTAGCAAAAGGATTTTCTCAAAAAAAAAGGTATTGACTACTTTGATATATATGCCCCTGTAGCTCGAATTTCATCTATTAGAGTTTTAATTTCTCTTGCGTCAGTCCATAATTTGGTTATCCATCAAATGGATGTAAAAATAGCCTTCCTAAATGGAGATTTGGAAGAAGAAATATACATAGAACAACCTGAAGGTTTTATCCTTGCAGGGCAAGAGCGTAAGGTGTGCAAGTTAGTTAACTCACTCTATGGCTTAAAGCAAGCACCTATGCAATGGCATGAGAAATTTGACAAGATAATGTTATCCGTCTGTTTTAAAGTTAATGATGTTGACAAATCTATTTACTATAAAAATGATGATGAAGCATGTGTAATAATATGTTTATATGTAGATGATATGCTTATCTTTAGGACTAATCTAGCTTGTGTAGAAGAAACTAAAAGGTTTCTAGCTTCTAGTTTTGACGTTAAAAACTTGGGAGAGGCTGATGTGATCCTAGGAATTAAAATTTTTAGAAGAGAGAATGGCTATGTTTTGACTCAAAATTACTACATAGAAAAGATACTTAACAAGTATAAGTATTGGGAGGAAAAACCAGTCTCTACTCCAGTAGACCCAAATCTTAAATTAGAAAAGAACACTGGGAGGTGTTTTGATCAACTTAAATATGCTAGTGTAATTGGGAGTCTTGTGTATGTTATGCATTGCACAAGACCAGACATAACATATGATGTGGGTTTGTTGTGTCGTTTCACAAATAACCCAGGGAGAGAACACTGGAATGCTATCTCTAGAGTTCTTAGATATTTAATAGGTACTATAAACTATGGGTTATATTACCAAGGTTATCCCGCTGTATTAGAAGGATATAGCGATGCAAGTTGGAACAACATTGAGTCCAAATCTAAATCCACAACAGGATGGATTTTCACTTTAGGTGGAGCTGCTGTATCTTGGGGATCCAAGAAACAGACTTGCATTTCTGACTCAATTATGTTGGTAGAAATGATAGCTTTGGCTGATGCTTGCAAAGAAGCAGAATGGTTAAGGAACCTTCTAGTGGATAGACCACTTTGGAAGAAGCCTACTCCAGTAATCATGCTTAACTGTGATAGCCAAACAACTTTGTTTAGGGTGGCCAGCAAGATTTACAATGGTAAGTCAAGACATATAAGTTTAAGACACCAATATCTAAGGCAATTACTCAAGAATGGAGTAATTACGGTTGACTACGTGGAGTCAAACAAGAATCTAGCGGATCCATTAACAAAAAGTTTGTCTAGAGAGATGATCTCTAAGACTTCTAAGGGAATGAAACTTATGTCTACAGAATTAAATTAATTACCCTTGATGGGAACCCAACCTATGTCTTGAAAAAGTCAAAATTCAATGGGTACAAACAAGTCAAAGAGTGATTATGGAAAACACTAAGAATTATAACTTTCCTATTCTAAAATTCTAGTGTTGGTTCTTGCATGATAGAGGATGGATACATATCCTTAATAAGTCTAAAACCTTAAGTAGTGACTCACAGGATCACTTCATGTGGACTTACCTATATAAGTGAAGAAATCAGGTCGTTTCTATGAGAACTAGACACTCTCTAAAGCACTTATGAAATCAGGATATATGCGCATGGCCATTAATGTGCAGGTAATAAGAACACTCTACTAATGAAATAAGTATGTGCGATAGTTCTGGCTTATCCTTAAGAGCCCTTGGTTCAAGATCCATTCACCACAACGCTTGGAGAAAGCTTTGAATTGTTTGCACTAAGTGAAAGTTCAAGTCCTGAAGACACTTATCATTTATATACGAGTTTCGCGATAATGCCAAAGTTTGATCTCTTCAGTATTCTTTATCGTTATAAGAACTACGTAGGCTTGATCCCATTTGGGTACGTAGGTAATCACGTTATGTGATGCAGCTACTCCTTATATATTTTATATATTAATTTTCAAAACTTATATCTATTTTGAAAATGGTGGGGGATTGTTGTAAAATTTTCAAAATAGCTTTGGGTGGGTTTGTTGCTTTAACTCTTCTTTGATTTAGTCCCACATTGCTTGGGAGATATGGAAGGTTGAGGTTTATAAGTGACTACACTTATTAGAGTTTATCTTTTAAGTGTTGGGTCCTCATTGGAATTTATAAGGTGGTGCAAAGCACCACCGCACATGCGCACGCGCACATGCACGTGCGTGCGCAAAAGGTAAATTGGGCGTTTAGGGCGCATTGGGCACTTTTGTGGCGCACTTTGCACTTCGTACGTGTGCATCGTTGCTAGGAGCTATTGGAGCCTTAATCTTTTCCAAAAATGAGATAGTGTCACTGTAGTATCGATACCAACAAGGTTGGTAGCGATACCAGGCAAAGGGAAGCCAACAGTTGAGGCAAGTATCGAGACTGACTAAGTCAGTATCGATACCTGCTGAAGGGGTGCAACTGGTAGTGTTCAAATTATTCCAGTATCGATACCACTCATACTAGTATCGATACCAAAATGATCTGACGTCATTTTTTAAATGAGTATCGATACCCACTCGTACCAGTTCAGAACAGTCACCATTTTTGCTCCGAAATGGTGCTTCCAAGGCTATAAATACATAGTTTCTTGTCCATTCTCAACACACTTCGAATTCCTAAGTAAACCAAAGTAAAGTTAGAGTATTTTGGCATTATCAGAGATCAAAATAAGAGTGTTCTTGAGTTATGGTCGAATCTTGCACATTCGAACTCATAAATCCTACGGTTAGACTCCATTGTATCCTGAAAACATATTTCGTATACCCTGGTTGAATTATAGGGGTGAAATATTATTTGAAAGACAACGATTATTTGCTTTGGAGTTCTTATACCGTTCAAGTTTCCATTACTGTTCCTACATTTTTTCCAACAATAGGCCCATCTACCAAAAACAAAAAAGGAAAAGAGTGATTCGTGATAGTTGATTGGGTATGTTGTTATTGACAGCTTAGATCCAAGTTCAAATTCCCTTTACCATCAAGTTACTAATCTCATAAAAAACAGGGTCCTACTCTTCACATAACAAAAAAAAAAAGACTCACGAGTCCTTCCTTGAGTTTACTCTGGCTTATTCTCCATTTTCAACTATTCCAACGAAGCGTCTTAGTACCCAAAGAACTCTGGTCTTCACCCATCGTCCTACCATGAAACAAAATTATGATACGCGCCTAAAGCTAAAGCGATACTAGTTTCTTTAAGCTGCCAAAATCTTATTTAGAAAGGGCATTGTTACCCTCCACAACCAATTTGTACAAGGAGTTCTGACCAGAAGTCAAACTACCAAACAAATTGATACAGGAGAGTATCCTCTCCTCTTAGTAGGAAGTTTAGATGATCGGGAGTTCAGACAATAAATTGAGTGATTCCAAGTGTACTTTTGCAAGGAGAGCAAGTTCGGAGAATATTAGATGAAGATTCACCGAGTTGCAGAATTATGATCGATGTTTGATTAATCAGGCAAAGAAGACCACTTCTTTGATCAGAGATCAAGAAGCAGTGCGGAAAAGTGGTTAGACATGAATTTTTAAGGAGGTTTTTTTTTGAAACTCAAGGACTCCTAGATTATAAAACCTAAGTTTCCTATTTCCCAAAATTAAAGAGCTTCTTTTGTATTTTCCAGCATTAATACAAAGAAGAAATAAGGTTCTTTTAGAAGAAAAGTGTTCTTATTTTAGGCCCTGCTTGGTAGCGCGGGAAATGTTTGTTGTCTGCAAACGTTTACTGCTGCAATCGTTTACTACAACAAATATTTGATACTGTAAACTTATACTGTTGTTTGGTATCCACACTGCAAATGTGTTGTGAACCTTTACTGCTGCTTGGTATGCACATGGTAAATGTAAAAATTATCAATTTCTTTTTAATTTATTTCTCCACTTGCAAAATCACTTGCAACTCTATTCTAGGGTTTTATCCATTTCAAAAACAAAGTCATTGCAAAAAAAGGTTTTCTCTAAAGAAATTTCCTAGGGCTTTTTTTTAAAAGTTTTCTAACAGTTTATGTACATAAATTTTATAGGGTTTTTCAGTGCAAGGGGTTTTATCCATTTCAAAAAAAAAGAGGCATTGCAAAAGCAAAAGGGTTTTCTCTAAAAAAAAAAAAGTATCAAGTGTTATAAAGCAGGTGGTGGCTATCCACCACTCCACCGAATGCATGTGCCATATACGTGTCACCTTCACCTCAATCCTTATCTCTCCCCCCTTTCCTATATATAGGTTTGGTTTGTTGTAATGAGTTACTGATATAAGTAATAATTGATATGTATTGTACGATCAGTTTATATGTGAATAAGAGATATCTTCTTCTCTCCTATATACCTCTGTGTGTAGAAAATCATTAATCATAACACGTTATCAGCACAAGTCTCTGCCAATCTACTACTACAAGATCGAGTCCTCGAGAATTTGTGATCAACCCGAAGTTCTTGATCCACCTGAAGTTCTTGGACACATCACAAAATCAAAAGGTATAATCATTGTCTTTGTTTTTCAATTATGTCGAATCTAACAAAGCTGGAATTTGAAGCTTTAGATATTTCTGGAGACAATTATCTATCCTGGCTTCTTGATGTTGAGATCTATCTCCAATCCAAAGTCCTCAAAGATACAATCAAAGAAAGTAACAGCACAACCCCGCAGAGTCGCGCATCCACTTTACTTTTTCTTCGTCATCATCTTGGTTCTACTTTGAAATCTGAGTATCTAATTGTTAGAGATCCTTTGATCCTTTGGAATGATCTAAATGATGGTTTGGCCACCTAAAGTTGGTCACCCTCCCCAATGCCCAATACAACTGGCTCAACCTACATTTGCAAGACTTTAAATCTATGACGGAATATAATTCCGCTTTGTTCAAAATCACCTCACAGCTGAAATTGTGTGGTGTGACCGTCACAGATGAGCAAATGTTAGAGAAGAGTTTTACGACATTTAATGCCTCGAATGTGCTCCTGCAGCAGCAATATCGAGAGCGTCATTTTAAAAGATATTCTAAATTAATCTCTTGTCTTCTCGTAGCAGAACAACATAATGAGCTGTTGTTGAGAAACCATGCATCACGACCTACTGGTTCTACATCACTGCCTGAAGCAAATGCAACGTCCTCTTCTAGACGTAAAAATAAGCGTGGTAAGCGTGGTTGAAATCGCAATAGGGGTGGTTACGGTAATTCCAAATAAGCTCCGTACCACCGGAAGTAGGAAAATACGGATAATAATAAATCGAACCCCTAGCAGTGGGACGATACAAAATCACACCACCAGAAGTGGGATGATACAGAATCGAATCCCCAGAAGAGGAATGATTCTGAAACGAGGCAGCGAGGTTTGCCAAATAAACTTCGTAAAACTTATGAAGAAGTCTGCCATTGTTGTGGTATGCATGGACACTGGTCGCGTACCTGTCATACAGCGAGACATGTAGCAGATTTGTACAAGTCTTCACTCAGAAAGCCATAAGCTAATCCTGAGATGAACTTTAGTTACAACAGTGATCCATTGGCAAATACCCACCTGGAATTACCTGATGCCTTCTATGATCTTGAATGCGGTGATTTAGATCAACTCTTTGGTGATGGGCATGTCCACACCAAATAGGGTTTTATTACTTTTGCTTGTAAATATATGTACTCACTTATCTATATATATATATACATATGTGTGTTTTTTTCTTACTTTCTCTTTTGTTCATTGAAAGAATATGGATTCCAGCAGTAATCTATCCCGTCTCAGGATAAATGGTGAGGATATATGTCTAGCAGACAGTGCCACAACGCACACAATCCTTCATGATACTAAATTTTTCACGACTTTGAAAATATTCAAGGCTAATGTGACTACTATTAATGGCACAACCAGTTTGATAGACGGCTCCGGAAGAGCTAGTATCATATTATCAAGTGGTACAAAGCTCCATATCGACAATGCTTTATATTCATCCAGATCCAGAAGAAATCTGTTGAGTTTTAAAGATATCTGTCGTAATGGATACCACCTTGAGACCATCAGTGAACACAATATGGAGTATCTCTGCATTACTTCACTTGTATCGTGCCAAAAGCATATACTCGACAAACTTCCAACTCTCTCTTTAGGCTTATATCATACAATAATTAGAACAGTTGAATCAAATTTCGTCATGAACCAGAAGTTCAATGACCCAAAAGCACTCATGCTTTGGCATGACCGTCTCGGTCACCCAGGTTCTACCATGATGCATAGAATAACTCAAAACTCACAGGGACATCCATTACAGAACTAGAAGCTTCTGATGTCCAAAGACCATACATGTACTGCTTGTTCTTTGGGTAAACTCATACTCAAACCCTCTCTAACTAAAGTTGTAGTTGAATCGCCAGTTTTTCTACAACGGCTTTAGGGAGACATTTGTTATCCCATCCACCCTCAATGTGGACCCTTTCAGTACTTTATGGTTTTAATAGATGCTTCTACGAGATGGTTACATATTTGCATTCTATCCACTCGTAATGTAGCATTTGCACGTCTTCTGGCTCAGATTATTAGATTATGTGCACATTTTCCCGAGTCCCCAATCAAGTCTATCCGACTTGATGGTGCTGCTGAGTTTACATCCCAAACTTTTAATGCTTATTGCTTATCAGTTAGCATTGATGTAGAACATCTTGTTACTCATGTTCACACTCAAAATGGTCTAGCAGAATCATTTGTAAAACGTCTCCAACCGATTGCTCGACCTATGCTTATGAGAACTAAGCTACCTATTTCTGCATGGGGCCATGCCATTTTACATGCTGCTACATTAGTTCGTTTTCGACCTATTGCATATCATCAGTACTCTCCTTTACAACTTGTTCTAAGACATCAACCAAATATTTCACATCTGAGAATTTTTTATTGTGGTGTCTGCGTCCCCATTGCACCCACACAACGCACAAAGTTTGGCCCTCAGCGCCGGTTAGGGATTTATGTTGGGTTTGATTCACCTTCTATTATTCGATATCTTGAACCTTTAACAGGTGATATTTTTACAGCACGTTTTGCAAATTGTCACTTTGATGAGACACTCTTCCCGCCGATAGGGGGAGAATATCAGTCGCCTGAAGTACAGCGTGAACTTTGTTGGAATACACCAACTTTGTCTCATCTCGATCCTCGCACCACTCAATCTGAAATTGAAGTGCAGAGGATTGTACAACTCTAGAAGATAGCTAATAAAATGCCTGATGCATTCAATGATGCAGCAAAAGTGACTAAATCACATATACCTGTTGTAAATGCCTCAGCTAGAGTTGATGTCCCAGCAGGATGTCTTATCCCAGCATGACGTATTGTCCAGCAGGACGTGTTGTTCCCATAGAACAACCCATTAATATTGCAGCCAATGAGTCGTCTAGAGCACGCCTGAAGCGTAGACGACCACTCGGTTCAAAAGATTATGTTCCCCGGAAGCAGAAATGCCAATCAAAATTTATGCGAGATAGCACTCCAGAAGAGGCTATTGTAAGGTTCACACCCTCTAAAGCAATACCTCCTGAAGAGAAACAATCTCCTGAAGAGATATTAACTCCTGAAGAGATACAAACTCCTAACGAGGGGAATCCTCCTGAAGAGGACCAGGTACCTGTGAATGAGAAAATCTCAATAAATTATACTTTTACTAAAGAGGTGTGGAATCGCAATGAAACAATTGTTAACTACATATTCTCATTCCAAGTAGCTACTGGAATTGTCACAGATGATGATGGTATTGAGCCACACTATGTAGAGGAATGTCGACATAGAATTGATTGGTCAAAATGGAAAGAAGCAATCCAAGCTGAATTGGATTCTCTTGCAAAACGTTAAGTTTTTAGACCTGCAGTTCCAACACCCAAAAATGTACATCCTGTAGGTTACAAATGGGTATTTGCAAGAAAACGCAATGAGAAAAACGAAGTCGTTCGCTATAAAGCACGACTCGTGGCACAAGGTTTCTCGCAGAGACCTGGGATTGATTATGAAGAAACATATTCTCCTATTATGGATGCAATTACTTTCTGATATCTAATAAGTTTGGTAGTCTCTAAAGGACTCGACATGCATCTAATG
Organism: Macleaya cordata; assembly: GCA_002174775.1. Classification (NCBI taxonomy): domain Eukaryota; kingdom Viridiplantae; phylum Streptophyta; class Magnoliopsida; order Ranunculales; family Papaveraceae; genus Macleaya; species Macleaya cordata. The sequence continues at coordinate 201,273 of MVGT01003002.1, forward strand.
AATGTGGTTACAGCATATCTGTATGGAAAGCTAGATACAAATATCTATATGAAAGTCCCTGAAGGATTCATATTGCCTGAAGCAGAACCACACCATATTTATTCACTTAAGCTTAAACGAGCTTTATACAGATTAAAGCAATCCGGGCGAATGTGGTATAATCGCCTTAGTGAATACTTGATCAAGGAAGAATATGTCAATAATCCCATTTGCCCATGCGTATTCATTAAGAAAACAGAATCTGGATTTGCTTTCATTGATGTATATGTCGATGATATCAATCTTATTGGGACTCCTGAAGAGCTCAAGAATGCTGCAGAATACTTGAAAAAGGAATTCGAGATGAAAGATCTCGGAAAAACAAAATTTTGTCTCCGCCTGCAGATCGAGCAAAGTATACACGGAATTCTTGCCCATCAAATGTATACTGAAAAAGTCCTAAAGCGCTTTAATATGGACAAGGCATATCCGCTTAGTACTCCTATGGTTGTGCGATATCTCGCTGCCGAGAAAGATCCATTTCGCCCCAAGGAGGAAAATGAAGCACTACTTGGTTCTGAAGTACCATATCTCAATGCGATCGGTGCATTAATATATCTTGCACAATGTACTAGACCTGATATTGCTTTTTCAGTAAATTTGTTAGCCAGGTTTAGTTCTGCACCGACAATGAGATATTGGACTGGCGTAAAACAGATTCTTTGTTATCTCCGTGGCACGACAGACATGGGATTGTTTTACTCTTAATATCCATCCAATGGCTCACAAATCCAAGGCTATACAGATGCGGGATATCTTTCTGATCCTCACAAGACTATCTCCCAATCTTGCTATGTTTTTACAAGTAGTGATACATCATTTTCTTGACGATCCAACAAGCAGAGTCTTCCAGCCACTTCTTCAAATCATTCGGAGATCATTGCACTGCATGAAGCTAGCAGGGAATGTATATGGATGAGATCACTAATAGGACATATCAGAAGCTCTTGCGCTATACCATCTATCACAGATGTTCCAACTGTCATTTTTGAAGACAATGCTGCTTGCATATCACAAGTCAGGGAAGGCTACATCAAAGGTGATAGAACCAAGCATATCTCGCCAAAGCTCTTTCATTCTCACTATCTCCAGAAAAACTATGAGATTGATATCCAGCAGATACAATCTTATGAGAATTTTGTTGATCTATTCACCAAGTCTCTACCAACATCAACTTTCAGAAAGCTAGTCCATGGAATTAGTACGAGGCGTTTGTATCATCAAGCAGACTGATGTGAGTCACTGCTCAATCAGAGGGAGTATACCAGTGCCTACATTTGTCTTACTGGACCTTATCGCGCTGTACTCTTTTTTCTTTGTCAAGGTTTTGTCCCTCTGGATTGTTCTTACTAAAGTTTTTAATGAGGCCGCTTATGCGAGTCCAGCACTCTTCTAAGTCTTTGTACTCTTTTCCTTAGCTTAGGTTTTGTCCTTCTGGGTTTTCCTGGCGAAGTTTTTAACGAGGCAATTATCTTAGAATGGTGGACATCCAAGGGGGAGTGTTATAAAGCAGGTGGTGGCTATCCACCGCTCCACCAAATGCATGTGCCATATAGGTGTCACCTTCACCTCAATCCTTATCTCTCCCCCCTTTCCTATATATAGGTTTGGTTTGTTGTAATGAGTTACTGATACAAGTAACAAGTGATATGTATTGTACGATCAGTTTATATGTGAATAAGAGATATCCTCTTCTCTCCTATATACCTCTGTGTGTAGAAAATCATTAATCATAACATCAAGGGTTTTCTACTGCAAAGGGTATTTCATTAAAAAACAAGGAGGGATTTTCTATACCAACAACTTTAGACAGGTTGAAGGAGAAGGAGAGGAACTGGTTCGGGAGAGGAGCGGCCAATCAAAGAGTGTCGAACAATGGAGTGGGAAGTGTATTTGGGTTAAGGGTGTCAATTGGTACCCAAAAATCCGGAACCGAACCGGTACCGGAAACGGTTTTTGCGGTTCCGGGACCTCACTTTGTGGATCCGGTAAATTTCGGATCCATTTCGGATCTACCCGTTTTGGATCCGAAATTTTTCGGATCCATTTCGGATCCACCCAACGGGTACCCGCGGGTACCCGGTTCCGTATAAATTCTATAATTTTATAATTTAATTTACTATTATATAACAATTTTTTAATTTTTTTTAATTTTTTTTTAATTAAAAAAAGAAACCAATGGCTATTATTTAACAAATTTTATAATAAAATAAATTTTATAATTGAATAGAATACGAAAATACAAAATACAAATAGGTTTTGTGTGAAAAAAATAAAAAAACAATAACTTAAAACGGGTATCGGGTACCCGCGGGTACCCGCGGATCCTAGCGGTACCGGATCCGGAACCACCAATTGAGGTTCCGGAACCGGAACCGAAAGGATCCGGAACCGCTTCATATTAACGGGACCGGATCTGGAACCTTTAGGTTCCGATCCGGAACCGACCCGTTGACACCCCTAATTTGGGTTTAAGAGTGATCTCTGCAAACGATCCCGACACTTTTAGGCCCGGGTTCGTTTGCAGCGTCTTTTGCCTTGATTATTTGAAATTAGGTGGGGCCGCAGTAATTGTTTCCCATAAGTGGGATTTGCTGAGTGTTTACCAAGCACCCCCTTTGTCCCAAAACACGGGAAACATATGCCGTGCAAATATATCCCGGGGCCTTAGAGACAAAAGGAGCAAGAGTTAAAAGAGAGTTTCTCAGAGTTGGTAATTATTGAGAGCTCAATAAAAGCAAGCAAGTTTTAAAAATTCTTCATCTTCCTCTGAATATCATCAAACAACAGCATCCCATAACTTGGGTAACTCCCCATCCAAAATGGGGTCATCAAATAACAGCACCGAAAGGCTAAAATTCCGTCCGTCTGCAACGAAGGAAGCATATGCATATGGTTCATTTCAATCTTCAAAATTTCTAATTTTTTACATATCAACAACCACATTCAGTTAATCATACTACTCTCGTTTCCCTCCTTTTTGTTTAATCAAACCAAAATCATCTACTAAAGAAAAGTTATATATAAAAAAATTTATTTGTTCACCCTCCTAATCACTTCCAAGTTCCAACATAAAAAGGTATACGTTAAAACATGTATAAAAAATTTATAGAGGGTGGTTTAACCCAACAAACTAAGCACACAAAAGTTATTTAGAAACCAACCATCTATACTTTTAATATAAAAATAGCTTCACCCAAGGGTGGTTTAATTGCTCTCACCTGTTCGACTACCATCCCAAGTGTTTTCATAAATGTTTTAAAATAAATCTTTTTGTCATATCTCACCAAATAATGTTTAGGGTTTAGAAATCTCCCTCCATCCCTCCCTCTTCTAACCTGTTCTACTACCATCCCTCCCTCTTCTAACCTGTTCTACTACCATCCCAAGTGTTTTCATAAATGTTTAGAAATAAATCTTTTTGTCATATCTTACCAAATAATGTTTAGGGTTCAGAAACCCTAAATCCTCCTCTCTTGTTCAGTTCTCTAACTCTGAACATTCATCTATTCCCATGCTAAGTAGGTGTTAAATACACTAATTATATAAGGAATACAGGAAAAACATAAAAGCAGATCTGCATGTAAACACTACAAACACAGAAGTCTTGGCATATAAAGGAACCCAAGTTCGAACCCATGATAATTAGAAGGAAAGCCCTGACAATTTCTCCATAGTACATAGCTACTTAGAAGTCTTTTTTAACTTATCCTCAAAAAGGGAGAAGCGAAACATTCGACCTACATCTTTCTTGTTAACAGAACACAACATGAAACAAGGGTGAATTTGTCAAAAACTTGGGAAGCCATGAAAGTTACCGAATTACTCACAAGCATACTTCGAAGGTGCCCCCATTCCTTTCCTCTTGGTTGAGCATTTGGACGACCTCTGCCACACCTGCTGCGATTTCCTTCTGGATGCCTCCTTCTGGCAGATCGAACTTCCTCCTCTTCATGGAACCCAACTTTCCAGAAGGTTGGGGGTCCACCACGTCGAGCATTGCCTCCAACTCATCCACCATTGACCTCCTTGCAGCTCGGACCATCAAATCAGCTCCCTATAATACAACGCAAGGCAGCAAAAATTTGAAGCTAATTAGAAGAACAAATAATGGATATTTTCTAAATTTACGCTTCTTTTCTAGTGTGGAACCAAACAAGCTATGAAAAAACATGTAACCATCTATTCCTTTCTAGTATAAAGGGAAGCCACCTTCATAATATTTAGTAAAGCCAAAATAATTTATTCATATTTTACCCCTACAATACCATATAAAATGTTTTTCAATGAAATAATGAAATAGTAAAGGTCATATGTAACGTTCTGCATTGATGCAAATTACTATAGCTTTTTATCTTGTAAGAAAATAATTCACATCACATAACACATGCCTGCCTTGTCAGTTGGTTGAAGTGCTGTGGGTTCAATTCTGAAGGAAAATATCCCTAGGTGATAGTAATGCCCAAGCTCGAAATTCCCATTCTATCAAACTGATATCAGCCCACCTTGTCAACCAGTCTGTTACCCATAGATCAACATACATATGAGAGAGGGAATACGATGCATCATCCACCATAGTTTTGGAACAACCATTTAGTGAGACCGTTAAAAAAACGTTGAGTGGGAGTTGGGAAGGATTATCCTTTTTAAAATTGATTCCCCGCTTCATTTCTTAACGCCTCATTGAGAGGGATGTTCACAATAGGTTTCTTCTTCCAAATGGGTCGACATTGTCTATTGTGAATGTCAAATGAGTGCGATCAAGTTAATGTCCCCTCCTTTACTTTCCAATAGTCATCTTCTTCCTTTTTTATCTTCATCTTGCACAATCACCTCATTTCTATGATTTTTCTTCTCTCTTCATCTTAGAATCAACTCTGCTTGGTTCTTTTCACTTTTGGGTTGATAACTATTCCAGGTACTTCCATCCTACCTACATAGAATGTACTCTTCCCTAAGAATGAAATATCCATGTCAATCTCTTTCACAAACTTTGCAACACTTCAAACAAATACTATATCTTTCCTTAATTTGAAAATATTGATCAGCATTTGACAAAACAGTATCCATATTCCATCCAACCTTTTCCAAATTCTTGCAACAAATTTGACACTAAATATATCTATGCTCTTGTTTACAGTAATAACTTTTAAGACCTAGATTGTAAGACACCCTAGCAAATGGTCTCAAATACTCTTACAATTATACAAATATAACTACTATATCCCAAAATTATTCAAATGATTGCGAGTCCCTGGGTCCTATTATTCAAGGTTTATCGAATCAACCACTTCTTACCCATATCAGACTCTGACGCTCGTACTAATATCTAAGCAACATAGTATTCGGTAAGAGAGAATGTTAATGTGTGAACTAAGGAAACTAACCATTGTCACAAGAAGTAAATTGCATGCCAAAATTCAAGAAAACTATCAAAGTTGTCTAAGAAATAACCCATCAAATACCTAGAAGTTTTTTTTTTTGATAAGAAATACCTAGAAATTCTCGTTGAAGAAATATAACCTTAATTCTTAAATTCATGTATTCTCTTGTTTACAAGTATAAGATCTGCATTGTAAGACAACCTAGCACATAATCTATTAAATTTTTTATAATTAGACAAAAATGAATTATTTTATCCCAAATACGTCCAAACCATAGTCATACTTTTGAGGTTCGTCAAACAAGCACTTCTTACCTATCAGACTGTGAGATTTATATTGGTGTCTTAGAAACACAGTGCAAGTCCATAAAGAATTTCAATGTGTGAAGTTAAGAAACTAACCAATGACGCAAGAAGCAATTTCCAGGTTAAAAGTCAAGAAATTTCTCACCAACATTAACACCTCCTCCAAACAACCAGCTAAGAGAAAAGGAATATGCAATTGGGCCCAAAAATTGGACCTGAAAATACTGTCTTAACTGTTGTCGCAGCTGAAACAGTAGCCCATTTAAAAGTGCTATTTTGTGTACCCTCTTTCATGGAGGGTGAACAATACGTCTATCATCAAGCCATTAGATGTTCTACGGTCAACTCCACAATCCTTTTACTGTAATACACCTGACAGTTAGATGATGAATGGTATACAGGTTGGTGCACATAATAGCCTTCCACATTTAAGACTTTGTTTTGAATGCTTTTTGCATTTCAGCTGCCAAGTCAGTTTGGATTGCATTTTGGGTCCAATTTTCAGCCCTCTAGCATTACTCATAAAATAAAATCTCTCTTTTCTTCTTTGGCTCGATGACCTAAAGGCTGGGGTTGATCCTCCCATAGACACCTAACCCGACCCGACAACCCACCCACAAGAGTTGCAACCTACCCGTACAACCACACTACAAGTCTACAACTGGATCCTAAGACTAGATGGGAAGACTTGAAGATCAAAACCCTGGGCATTTTATTAGCAGTGAATGCTTATCAGTTACTCAGTTCAGTAGTGTATAATTAAACAGAGATTATACCTCAATGGAATCAACAGTTAGGAGGAGTACAATGATCTTCTCAGAGAACTTCTGGCGTTCCTCTGCATCGCGGACTATACGATGCCTGTAAGAGAAGTTGTTAAACAACGCCCTGAGCTCCTTCAACTTAGCCTTCGCCACCGCTAGCTCACGTAGGGCCCGCAGAGCCTGAGATCGACGGATCAGATATGCCCTGAAGCTCATCTGGATCATCATTGCAGCATCTTGTGGTGACAACTCTTTCTTCTTCCCCTTTCCATTGTTAGCTACAGCAGCCCTCCTAGCAAAAGCCTGTAAACACAAATCTCAACGTTACCTATTGCAGAACCGTTGGATGTAAATAATCTGAAGGTGAAGAAATTACTTCTGATCGTTCTATCTAAATAAGGGCATTTCAGTCAATGCTCAACCCCAAAAACTCCGTATTTTGTGAAAAGTAGAGAGATTAAAGAGTTAATTAGTGAGGTTAATCAGCTTTCAAAAAGATTAGTGAGATTAATTTGAGATTAACTAAACCTGGGCATTTCAGTCAAAAATCCTTTACTTTGATCTTTTAAACATGGGGATTTCAGTCAAAATTCAACATCAAAACAAGCCAATTGCCGATAATTTCTGGTCAAAGCCCCTTTGACCAACTAAAATCTCCGTATTTTGTGAAAAATAGAGAGATTAAAGAGTTAACTATTGAGATTAATCAGAGATAAAACTACACCTGTCTAAGAACAACTGTTCCTTGATCAACTGGTTCTTCAATCTCCACCGTACACGTGCCAGATAAATCCTTCTTCTTATCAACATTTTTAGCTGATTTTTTGCAGCTTTCTTTAGCAGGAAGAGTTGATGCTTTGAATGTATACGTGCGCGTGGCCGGCGCGTCTTTGCCTTGCCCTTTAATCTCAGCAATCCACTTATAGTTCTTCTCAACATCTTCAACTTTACCGTTTTTCTTGGCTCCTCCTTTGATCTCAGCCGTCCATTTATACTTCCGATCAGTACCATTCTTGTCGTCAGTTTTGATCTCAGCTGTCCACGAGTAGTTACGATCTTTGTTCTTGATCTTCTTCTCCTTTGCGACCAGATCAAGACCAGTTTCAAGAGCAGAGACACGATCGCAGAGACTTTGTAAGTAGAAATCGGTTCGTGATCGTTGCTGAATCCTCTTGTAAGACGATTTGAAGGGAGATTTCTCGATCTGGATCAGATCGGTAACGGATTCAAAGACATCGAAAGGAGTTGGAATTGGAGTTGGAGGGAAGAAGCATTGTGGTGAGTATATATCAAAGAAGTTAGGGTTAGGGTTTAGGAGATCAAGAGTAAACCCTAGTTCGCCTTCAACTGAAAATGAGGGGAAAGTTAGGGGTTTTGGTCTGGAAATGGAGGTCTCTCTGATGAAGAGAGATGGTGAAGGTTCGTAAATCTCTATTCTTCTGTATCCACTCATCGTGATTTGGTTGATCGAAACGTTGAAAGCGATCAGAGCTTAGAGAGAGAAAGCAAGATAGAGAGAGAAAGAGAGAGGGGTTCTTGTTACAGAGAGATGATATTCAGACGTGAAGAGGAGAAAAGGTTCAAAGGAGAGAGAGGGGATAGAAAAGGAAAACGTGAAGAAAGGTCTGAGGTCAAAAGGTTGCTAAAATGGGGGTAACTTTGGAAATTCATAAATCTCAAGAGCTGCTGTGCTTAGTTGCGTCAAAAAGTGGCTTATTAGTCTAGTTAATGAATTTTGCTCACCCACTTGAGTGAGCAAAACTAAAGAAAAAGGAAAATGATATTGGGACCGAAGGTATTATGGACCCGCATTACTACAGGCACACCAGATTTTGACATGAAAGATTACATCTGCTTACTTTATTGATTAGAAACCAATCATAACAGTTGTTGAAAAAATATTAATTCTATTTCAGCCCTTCATACCACTTTTAAAAAGCAGATGTAATATTCTAGTGTCAAATTTCGGTGTTATTCTAACTCAGGCCATTCTAAAACTTCTAAACTTATCAAAAATTGAATAGAACTCGATTGAAAATCAACTGCAAAGAATTAATGGCGAGGACTTCCAATTAAATTTTGATAAGATTAGAAGTTTTAGAATGAGCTGATTTTTTGTGATGATGATCAATATCTCACCAAATTTCAACCTTTGGATACAATCCAAGTGAACCCTGCCCACACTAATTCGATTTGGGTTAAATCCCAAAAGCCTTCAGTCCCATAGCACAACCCATAAATTGCAATGTATCATGACAAAAAATCAATGGTGGATTTAATGGCAATAGAGATAATGCTATGGTGGATTTAATTTTTGGATAAGGTTCGGTTTAGGGTTATAGTCGACTCTAAGCGGGTTGACAGGTCAAGATTGACTAACCTTAACCTTGATTGATTTATTAAACGGAACAATTTTCAAACCCTAACTAGTTTGACATTTTTTTCATATAAAGCAAGAAAACAGGATAGGGTCAACCCTAACCCTAACAAGATTCTTGAGTAACGGGTCTGGGATGCTCAACCCTAACCCTAACTTGTTTATCAGCGGGTCGAGTTAGGGTAGGGCTGGCGTCATAGGTCATTTTGCCAGGTATAGTTCCTGAGACATAAAGTTTTGACACTGGGTTTAAGTATTTCCTATTCACTGTTGGATGATTGCATCCAATAGTTGATAACTTACAGATGTGTCCCTTTAATATAGAAATTGGTCCTTAAATTTAAGAAGTGATAAAGATCATCTATCAGTAGACTTTAAACCATTGGATGATTGCATCCCACAGTAAATAAGAAGTGTTTAAACACTGTGTCAAAACCTTGAGTTCCAAGAACTCGACGCTTAATTTTATTCTTTTTGGTAAATATAACTCCTTACTTCAAATTTCAATAAACTTTTAATGGGGACTAAAAGAAAGAAGGTGTTTGGTAATGTAATAAGTAATATATTTGACTTGTAATATAAGTAAGAAAGTAGAAAAGCATGTAAAAAATGTAATAAAAATGACTTCTGGTAAAAGTTATTTTTTCTCGACTCACGCATTCGTTCATTTTTGTTTTTCTTCTTTTCTCTTATTCACGACACCACCACCTCACCATCGTTATCACACCAAAACTATTCCACCATCGTCGGCTCCCCACTAGACCATTTTACTTATCAACTTAATTATCTAAATTGATTTTTGTATCACCTTATAAATCAATACTTCCCAAATTGATCTTCTACTAAATTTCGACTTCTTAAAAGTGGAGCATTTCTACTTATAGTTATCAAGCACCTTATTCTAAAAATGTGAATTTTTGGGAAGATGATTTACATTGTGAGGAGATTATCGTCACAAAATCAACCCATTAATCATCTCTACGTGAGTCGAGTGATAAGTGTAAATGTGGTGCTAAGAATAAAAAGTGGGGTGTAAGTAACATTTACCTTTCAAAATGAATAAAAGTTAAATAAATTCAAAAATCCAAATGTACAATCAAATACGTACAATTGCCCATGGGGATAGAAGAGATGATCTAACGACTGATTTTTTGTTAGGATGTTCTCCTCACCATTTAATTAGTTAATCGTCACAAAAAATTAGTATATACTAAAATTTCTAATCCTATCATTTGTCGATCGCAAACCATCAATAATAAATGACTCAATCACTATTGATTTCTAACTAACTTTTGATTGGGTTAAAAGCATTAGAATGTGTTAATTTTCGATGAAGATGATCTACATGATGATGAAAATATCCTCGTTATTGGTCCTTGGATCATCTCTATATGAGCCCACAAGTCACTGTAATTGTCTATGCATTGAGTGTACATTGCGCGTCGGACCCACATAGAAATAATTCAAGGATGATTTTTAGTTTGAATATTTTTCTCATCATGTAGACCGGTCCACAAAAAATCAACTCATTTTAAAAACTTGCAACTTTATCATCCATCGAGTGAAATCAACTATAAAATAAATAACTCAATTATCTTTAATTTTTCAGTGATTTTCAATCACGGAATGATGGAGTTATAAATTCTATAATCTACTAATATTGTATAAAGATGATCATCAATATGATGTGGAAAACATTGTTAACCAATATCATTCCTTGACTCAATTTTATGTGCCCCTACTCTCACCCAATATCACCACACCACTTGAATGAATAACTATGCATCTTGATCCGATCTCATTATATAAAGGGGTAAGGTAAATTAAGAGGAAAACAATATAATTTTTGAAAATGTTGTGGGACATTTCAAATTAAGAACAGAGGTAGGTAAGGGTATTGTTTGTTGAGTTTAAAAAACAACCAATCCTTTAATAAATGCATATGATATGGATAATAGATAACACATAAAGATTGGCCGCATTCAGGGGAAGCATCATCTGCAATGAAAGTGGTCCCAGTCTTTGTCAAAATTACATAACTTGCACGATGATTAATAATTGAATACTCTGTATACTCACATAGTCAGCATCAAATATAGGATTTTGCTATTAGAACACTAAGATGTGGTGTTACAATTATAACACTGGACTATGGGGCCTACATAATTATATTTAAAAAGTTAAAATTTTGTAAGGTTATTATCCTCACTAATAGTCACTATATAAATCATATTCACAAGCAATCAGCTTATTCTAAATCTTTTATCTCCATAGAAAATTTGACTCTTTTCCTCACAAAATTTCAGCTTTTAAAATGTAATTATATGAGCCCCACAATCCAGTATTACAATTGTAATACAATATCTTAGTGTTCAAATAGCACGATCCTCGAATATAAGCATGGAGGAGGATGCTGACAGATTTGAGGAACATGTTCTCCTCAGGCTCACAGCAACAGAACTTCGATATTATATTGTGAGCATCACGTGCACTGACGTGTGATACAACCAAAAGCCCAAAACTCCATTTCGGAATGGTCAGCCTTCTTTACAAAAACAAAGTCAGTGGACACGCAGTATCATCTTCCTGTATTCGTTTTCCCAATGGAGAATCTTCAGTGCCACTGCTTTAAAGTGGAACTTTTGTTACCGATCAATCTGGATGCTCAAATCTAATGGTTAAGTACATGGGAAATCCTTAATATGATTGTTTGAAGTAGGAATTTAAGATTTTGAGGTGTGGGAAGTACTATAATGTGAAATGGAAAGAGCGTAATGAGTTAATAAAGGGAGTGTCAGCCAGTAAAGATTGTGCCGGCCAATATAATTTGTGTTGGACTGCATTCCCAATGTCGTCTCATTACTCCATTCCATGGGCAATGATATGTTGACACGTAATAAAGTTTGGAGACAAAGATTGTACTAGTCGGCACAATCTCTACTGTGCGGCACAATTTATGTCGTACAACAAAGAGAGTGCCTTCCAACACAATCTTTGGTGCTTCCTTAAAAAAATACATATTTTGTTTGTTTGACAATTACCATGGACACCTCAAACAATCAAACCATTCCCTCGTCTCAAATTTGAGGCTAAAGCAAGGGGATTTGAGGGATTCGATAGAGATTCTATTGGACAACAGAATCTCTGTCGTGCGACACTATCTATGCTGCACAACATAATTTTTAACTTGAAAATTTTGTCCCCATTGCCATTTTGTACACCTAATTGAGTATGTAAGAAAACTCACACTGTAATTTGGCAACATCTAATAGAATAATGATAATGGATAGGCTTACAATCTTATATGTACAGACTTATGTGGGGCTCATATGAAGTTGATCTAAGGGCTGAAGTTTTGTGAGAATATCCTTCTCATCATGTAGATCATCTTCACCAAAATTCAATCCATTCTAAAATTTCTAGCCCCATAAAAAATTGATCGGAAGTTGATTAAAAATTAACTGTGAAAAATGAACTATTAGAAAATGAGTCAATTTTTTGTGGGGTTTGAAGTTTTAGAATGGACTGATTTTGGTTGAAGATGATCTACATGATGAGGGGAACATTCTCACAAAACCTCGCCCTTAGATCAACCTCATATGAGCTCCACATGAGCCTATACACGTAACCTGTTTATATAAGCCCCTAATCCGTTCTCTAGAATAAATAAAAAATTCCTAAAGTTTAGAAACATATCTTCTACACCTAAATTTTATAATATTTAGGGGTTAGCCATGATACTTGCCAACCCCTAAACAATCAAACGGAACCCCTACCTTAAACTCTCAAGTTTGAGGTTTCCCATGGTACTTGCCCTAAAAGAGGCAGGATGTTCACACTGATCGAACTTTTTACTTCGTTTTATAATTATAAGGAGGGAAAGACCTTTATGCATAACCCACATTTTACACAGCTCTTGCACAATCTTGTGGGGCCCATATAGGTTGATCGGAAGGCTGATCTTCTTACCATTTTTATCATCATTGCCAAAAAAATCAATCCATTCTAGCTCTCCCATCTACTTCGTGAAGGAGTTAGAAGTTTTAGGAGGTTACAAGTTTAAAATGACAAATCACTCACTATAACTTTCAATCAACTTTTGATAAGGTTAAAGATTTAGAATCTATTGATTTTTGGTGGAGATGATTTGCATTGTAAGGAGAACATCTTTACTAAAATTTAACCTTTAGATCGTCCCCATGTGGCCCCACAAGATTATGTAAAAAAGAGTTGTGTAAAAAGATCCCACCTCTATACTTATTATACCAACTTATTCATAGTTTCTTACCAAATGTGTCCTCCTACACTAGATTGGAGAGATATATTGTTCTCATGGAATGGGGAAATTTTTTATAATCCTAACTATCTAAGCTTAAAATGATATTCCTTTTTGTAGATGCCCAAATTTGGTTCGCTTAGAACACCTCAGTGATTCCATCATAATCAGCCAAAAAACGTCCGAAAAGGAACCCAAAAGAGTCGAAACGAAGAAGGAGAGTTAAGACCTAAGTCAAAGCCTCAGTAACTCTTAGAAACCTCTGAAAACTCTTAGCAAAACTCCAAAAACTCCCGAAAATAAGCTCGGAAGGTCCGAAAAACAAAAAAAGACTTCCGAAAGCCCCGAAAACGAGCTCGGAAAGTCAAAGTCCTGGAGGTCCCCACAAGGGCTAAACCGCCTGAAGCAGGGGCTGCCAAGTGGCAAACCGCCTAAGAGAAAGATCTAACCGTCTTGGTCAAAAGTCATTGAACTTACCAAATTCCTGATCTCTTACTATCTCTGATCGATTTTGATCTCGATCTCTCTTTCTGATCTAACTTTCCCAAATCTCTCTGATATCTCTTTCTCTTATTGATCTTTTTTTCTCTCTCGACCAAATCTAGAAATGGTAGAAATGGGGTACTCTTCTCTCCTCTTTCTTCTACCAAGATCACCATATCTCCCTCTCCCTCAGAAGAAGCTCTATCTTACTTTCTCTCCCATAAAGAGGGCCTTCTCTTTCACTTTCTCTCTCTTTCAGACAAAGAAGAAGAAGATGGAAGGGAAGAAGAAGCGCTACCATGAATAATTGAATGCTCTAATTAACGAAGAATTTGTAGGTTTGGGTTGAAATTCTAAAATCTCTTTTTTATTTAAGTTCTAGGGTAGATTTTGGTTAATTCAGGGTACTTCAGGTAGATTTTGGTTATTTCAGTTTATATTAGGCCAGAAATCAAAAGTTTTTTTTGGCCACGAAGAAATATTTTGTGGCAGTGGAAGTTAATTTAGGATAGATTTGGGTATATTTTTGGTTAAATGATGTTAATTTTAGGGTAGATTTGGACCCAATTTCAATCAAATTTAGGCTAAAAACAGAAATTACAGGTTCAATTTTAATCGGTTTACGTCAAAGATAAAATCTGTAAAATCAATTTAATTTAGGAGTTCAAAGTTACGTCCCTTGATCAATTTTTGTGTTTCAATTAATTAGTTCCCAATTAACTTGATGAACCTTAAAGTTTCAATTAAGTAATGAGAGAGGTAAGGTTGATGTATTTGGGGTTGAAGTTGAAACAAATTTGAATGTTCATTTGGAAATTGACATTTACAGCAGTGCTTACCAAGCAACGGCAAATGATGACTGTTTATTTCTGGCTCTCCTTGGTATGCAGGAAAAATTTGCATCTACAGTTATTCCCAGTGAAATTGATAAATCAGCTGCTTAGTATGGTATTGCTCGGCAAGTTAGGATACCTATGGCCTTGTTTGTCCATGCAAACTACCACTACCACAGCTGTGATAATTTGTATTCTGCAAATTTTTCTTGCATGCCAAGCAGGGCCTACAATGACAGTACCAAGCAACAAAAAATGTTTCCATAGTGAATGTTTACTACGGTAAATATTTGTAGCTGGAAATATTTACTACCTGCAAAGATTTACAGTGCTACCAAGCATTGCCTAACTCGCAAATTGAAAGTGCCATCGGCAGAACCCATTACCACAGATGAAGAAAAACTGCTTATAAGTTCAAGAGGCCACTATCCACTATAAAATACTCAAACATTCCTTTTATTTTTTAATTATTTTTAGTAAAATGCAAGATTAGAAAAATCAATTATAACACTGGATTCCAGTTCTAGTACTGAAATATGTGGAAACAGATCACAAAAATCAGTTCTGGTTCGATTTGGTAAGAGGAACCATTAGCCGAATCCCTTAAAAAAACAAGAAAGGAAGAGGGAAAAGGAAAAATGCGTTCACGTGATGCCGATCGTAATTTTCTATTAGATCTTCCAACGTCATCGTCTTATCATATTTATTTGAAACGACATATATATCAAATTAGCCATAAGAACATTGGATACGTGTACGAAACCCTAAACTTATTATCCGGCCAAAAGTTGACAAGGACAAATGTTTAACAGACAAAAAAAAGACCTTATAAATTGTAACTAAGCCACTACCACCAGGCCACAATAAAAAACAAGCACCGAAAGCCAAGAGGACGATCAACTTATAACCTTTTATTTTATTAAAAGGTAGCTATACGTAGAGCATAATCTATGCTGCAAAATTTGTATATTATTTTAAAATAAGTCCAAATCACGAAAGTATTTAAAAATCATAATTCCACCGTTGAATATATCTTGTTGTAGAATATGTGGTACGTATAGTATTTTTCATTGTTAAATTGATTAAATAGTAATATTAGCCGAAGTTGTTTTTGGGAGTGGGGTCCATATAAATACAATCTTAATGGCTAATCTTTTGTGATAATGATCTACATGGTAGGCCCTACTTTCTCACAAAAAATTAGCATATTCTAAAACTTCTAATCTCATTAAAACGTTGATTAAAAATCAACGATGAAAAAATTGGTTCTATTTAAATGTAAACTTCCAATCAATTTTTGATGGGGTTAGATGTTTTAAAATTGACTAATTTTTGTGAGAATGGCCTGTATGGTGATAGAGAAAATTTTCACAAAAAATTAGCCTTTGGATCGTATCTATGTCAACCCCACAAAGCTGAGTGTCACATTATTTCAAAGCGTGAGTGTATAAGCTAAGTAGCATCACTATTTTTGTAGGACCCACGTAGAGATGATCCAATCATTAATTTTTATGTGATTTCTTCGTGTAAATTATCTTCACCTGAAATCATACCATTTTAAGATTTTGAACCCCCTCACCTATATGATAGAATTTTGAACCTTCCATTTCAAAGTTAAAGTTTAGATGGTTATTTGGAGGGGTTAAAAGAAGGTTAGTTGAGTTAGGTTGTTGCTTTGAGCAAGACCAACCCAAGGTTCATAAACCTCAACCTAACCGATCCTAGGGGGAGGAATTTTTCCCCAACCAAAGCAGGTTATGTCAGAATCCAACGGTCAAATTAGTTCGGGTCGATGAAAAAAAGTCATAAAATGTTTACCATTTAATATAAACTTTTCAAAGAGTAGACTTCCTCTATCTTTCAAAAAATAGTTCACATGTTTGGATAACTAGTATAAGTTATTAGGATTTCGTATATTTAATAGTTCCACCTCGGAAAAGAAGATGGGAAAAGAACTCGAAAGTGGAGAGATCATTGTATACATGCATGCTCGATTATTAAGGATTAAAAAATATAAGTTTAAACCTTAGTAACCGAAACCTTGGTATAGGGATGACGCTCCCGCTCCGGAACCTCACGCTCTCGCTTCAAACTACGCTTCGACGCTCCCGCTCTTAAGTATTTTAGAACTAAGAACATTTTTTAATCAGCCGCTCCGATGCTCCCGCTCTGACCCGGTTACCTAGGTTTAAACATTAGAATAAAATTTATTTAAATATGCTAAGAATAAATAGTTAAAATTTTTTTTATCACAAGAATAAATAGTTATTTATATGTATTAATTATCGGGGTTTGTGTTGGGTAGGGTTGGGTTTCCCAAGCCCTCTGACCAAGTTCGTCCAACAATTTTTTGGGTGGGCTCTTTCTTTGTCCAAGCTCGAGTCCATGCCCAAGAATTTTGGACCGCCCCCCAACCCAAGGTTGATCATAGGTTGGTCGGGTTCAACCGTCCAACTTTCACTCTTAGTTAAAAGTAGACTTGATAAACTGATATGTGACTTGCTAAACCTTATCCTACCTCGACCTTTTGCTAAACGAGTCAGAGTTAGGGTTGAGTAATTCTAACTTGTGACCTGTCAACTTTGCCAAGGTTAGAGTCGACCTCACTCCTTTCCCTTTTTAAATAGAAAAATGTCAAACTATTCAAGGTTAAAGTTTGAAAAAATGACCCATTTCATAAACAAGTCATGGTTATAGTTTTGCAATCTTGACCCGCTAATCCACCTAGAATCGACCATAACTCTAACTCATTGCTAAGTACAGTTAAAAGTTTTAAAAATGGTATGATTTTAATGGTGAGAAATCATTGTCGTAAAAAATCAATCTTTGGATCATCTCTCTGGAAGCCCTAACCTGACCGAAAAATCTACCGTTGGTATTACTCGTTGAGGAAAGAGGGGTATTTACATTGTGAATATTTGAAATTCTACAAGTTCAAAACTTAACAAACAAGCACTAGTGGTCAAGTGGTAGAATAGTACCCTGCGACGGTACAGACCCGGGTTCCATTCCCGGCTGGTGCATTAAGATAACATTTTAATTTTTTTTGTTAATAATGCTAGGTAAGATTCACCACCAGATACCATTAAAGGAGTGGCAGCTCGTGGCCAAAAACATGATTTACTTAAAAGTCCTGTATTCTAATTCTATCTTCCAACATAAAATACTTCTGAATGAAATAAAATAGTTTTTTGAAGTTATTTTTGTCTTTCACAAATGAAAATAGTTATGAACAAGAACTTAAAATTCTAAACCAGCAATTCACATCTCTCAAATTTTCAGGTGAAACCAATAAAAGAAATTGAATGACTTTGAATATACTTATAGAATGCACATGCTGCATGCACAAATCTCGATGGATGAACTACATTACTACTAATACTAGTTGATAAAATAAAAGAAAATAGAAAGAGAGGTAAAAATAAAAATAGTTAAGTAGTGTTGTTTTTTAGGGATCCGAATCTTACATGTTTGAATACTTTTACTTCTTGTTAGATGAAGATCTAACTCGATGTACAATCGAAATGCATTAATTTTAAAATTCGATCCTACACAATTTATGGTTGGATTCAGATGTGCCTAACAAAGACACCATCTTATTCTGTTTGATACCCAAGTAACAAAACAACAAAGAAGGGAAAAGAAAAGAAGATATTAGTCCTCAAAAGCATTACATGGAGAGACAAGAGTTAATGAAGCTGAAAATCCATTCCACTTCTATTCTTCACATATCAAGTAGTTTTTAAACAGTTCTATAGAATGATAAAAAGAAAAAAATGTAGACTTATTTTTGTCTTTCACAACTAAAATCTGAAAGAACTTCAGTCGGCAAACAATAATTTGAACATCATGTTTTATTAGTGGTACCTGGATCATTATCGGCTTAAAAAAACGTCATGTTGACTTCAGACCAATATGACATCTGTTACATGAGCTACGTCTCTTTGGCATACCCTCCTCGTAACTGAAAAATTAACCATAATTAAGATCAAATGAAACTAGATGAAGCCTTGTTGTGTAGTGGGCTGCATTACTAACCTCTGCTGGTAAATACTGGCGGAAGTCTTCTTGCGCTTGCAAGATCAAATGTTGATCTTCCCATTCATCGCGATAAGTTTCTGGTTGTGTTTTCTTTTTCTTCCTAACTTCCTCATGCATCCGCTTTCTCCACTCCTCTGAAGGGGGAAAACCACACTCAGCAGCAAGCCAGTCGCGGTACTAGAACAGACAAGCAAAATATTCATAATTAATCACCTTGTCCAGAAACTTGATGTGTAGTTCGTATTAGACAACTATTACTAATATTAAGGAAAACTCTTTCTGAAGTTTCCGGTCATCTATCGAGTACATTTTTTTGTTTTTTTTTTTGTGGAGCAGTGGAGGTTAAAAGGGTCACCAGGATCGTAGACAAGCTCTGTTGATTCGAGGTTCTGAACCCTACCTACTTTAATTCAAGACATCAGTAGATGTGTGATTCTTTTGAATACAAAGAAACCATTTATTGATTAATATCATATGAGAACAGTAGCATGGTGATGCTATTATAGATGCATTCAAGTAAACTTGTTCGACCCAAGACCTTTTGGTTGACCAACTATACCTGAAAGTCCATCATGTTATGAGTGTGACGTTTTGGCACACCGGCAGTTTCAAGCTTCAAGTAGAAGGCTTCCACATCTGCTGTCATCTCTTCTTGAGATGGAAGTGAAATCCGACCAGATAAAACACCAGCCACCCACTTGCTTTGTAATTCAAATAGGGAGAAAGGAAGAACCTGCTGCCAAAGACAAGATCAAATGCCTAACAGAAACAGCACTATGAAAACAAATATTAGATAATATTAATAGAGATGGACCTTTCGAGGTAACCCGATAAAAGAAAGCCCTGGAGACAATAACGGCGGGAATACGTGCTTATATAGAGGCCCTACACGATTGTCATCCACAGTCACAATATTATTGGTCTCTAGAAAAGGAAAATAGTACTTGTACCTGAAAAACCAGTATCGCAAGAATAAGTCAATAACTTGCAGAAGTTGATTGGCCCCTGGTGGTTCCACCACCCTGGATGAGTACACTTCGAAACAGGCATCTTACACTTGCTTATAAATTCTATATACCAGAAGCACACAAAGTAAGGAAATTAATCTCCATCTCATGGGCTCCTCTTTTTAATTCAGTATAACTAACAATCAAATTCCATGGAGATGATAAACCTGTCTCAGACATAATTCATTCCACAATCTCAGGATTTAGGAGATCTAGACAGAGATGCCATGACCATATTAGACGTCAATACCGCAATAGATGTCCAGAAAACCTGTACCCAAATTAAAGACCAAGATACACTTTCAAATCTGTTTAAAATCCTGGCTGCCGTGTTTGCTCCAGACAGAAAAAGTGGTGTCCTTTCAAGTTGTTTATGGATCATGAATCTACAAGTAGTAATCAGCATCAGTTTTGAATGGGGAAATTTCAACACCAGGCTATATGATATAGTTAATGTAACAATAGATAGTCGAAGCTTTCCTAAACATACCCAATATAATTGTGTCTTTCTTCATTTCAATCAACATGTTGCTTCTCACTAAATAAAGAACTTTATAAGATGTTAATACTAATTCACGAAGCAGAACACTGAGCAGTCACAAAAAATGTTTATATAATGAGTATAATCAAGAAACATTAAATGCTTCCGTGCAACAACTGGGAAATACAAGAGGATTCCCCAGTAGGTTGACAAAATATGAGTAGCCAATTGAGATGGTTTGGTGTATGAAAAGACCAAAAACGGCAATAACGAGAAGGAGTGCATAGGTTGAAGTTTTTGAAAAACGACAAGAATGCAAAGAGGGATGTGGTTTGAGGTACCGAAAATAGACCAGACAATAATTGAAATGTGTCCCAAAGTAGGACTGAGTAGAGGAATAGGATTGAGCTACATCAAGTTGCCAACCCAAGGATAGTAACACATACCCTGTGCAATGTAGAATTACATCAACAAAGACTGAGCTTCCATCTTGAAAAACCACTGTGCCGTCCTCATGGGTACTCTCTATCTACATTGTTTTTTAGCTATAATTAGCACGTCTAACTGACATAATCAGGTAAAATTGTTCCTTCATGAATTTGTACTGATAATCAAGCGACTCTAACTTGCTATGAGATAGTGGTTTTACCATAGAATGAAGCCACATGTTATCATAGCCAAGCTGCTTTGTAGGCATTCCGTTGGTGAAATATCTTGATGCAACATGAACTTCTTTTCCAACTCTCGCAATCTCCCTGGAAATGTCCTCACCACTAACAGAATTCCCTATCAAAAGCACAACCTGTAAATAGCAAGACGAGTAGGAATACATATTAAGTGAAAATGGGGAAACAGAAAAGACTTCATTACAATAGATTAATGTTTATCATCAAGACTATAATTGTTACTCTCTTTTTCAACTTCAAATATCACTTTCCGTTGTAAGAGTTTAGATTTCATAACAATACATAAGGTCTTCCTTCTCCAACTTCCAAAAAGCTGAAAGGATTATTATGAGTTGTTAGGATCTGGTTGATTAAGATATCTAGTTCTTAACTTCTTATGATTTGGTTGATTAGGAAGGATATCAAGATAGTACCTTATCTCTATTTATGCCTTCACTGTAATCAAAACATTAATAAACATCTTCTACTTCAAATATTAATAGTCTTTAGCCTTTCTACACCCTGCAACATCCTCATTTTTAGGGTATACCGTTTGACATCTCATATTTAGGATTTTACACCGTGGCATCAGTTGGAGAGGGGTATCTCCTGTGGAATGTATTTAGTGTTTTTCAATTTCAACCCATCTTAAATCATTGGCAGCAGGCTGTGCCTTGCTGTTTGTGGCAGTTTTCTTGAAGCCTAAAATGACTTAAAACTCTCAAGCTCCTTGGTACTCAGATTCTCTTACTAACCGTCACCGACATTATGAATTTCAACTACTTGTTATGGACACAATCTTTTAAAGTTTTGATTGGTGCAAAAGGGAAATTAAAATATCTTATTCTGATCCTCCAAGTGAAGATTCTGATGGTATTGAGGACAGGATGAGAAAGATTATACCAATGTTTTAAAAACCGTACCAGACATTGAATTGGAGAGGCAACTGGGCTGGGTCAACTCAGTTCATAACTTATAATTTCATACATATGAGTAGATATGACACGTAATATGATTTAGTTAATAATTAAAACATTAACAGACAGACAACAGACAGTAAACAGCTTCGATGGTGAGGACGTATCACGAATTGACCAAATACTGAAGTTCGAAACCCACCACATGTGACTTTTTCAAAAAAATAAAAAAAAAGGACTCAGTATAAAAACCGGCTAGTTCACATGGGTGGGCAGTTCTACCAGCCGGGCCAACTGGGTTAGAAGAAAGAAGCCGGTTTTTAGAGAAAATAGTGGGTCAATGTCAAGCCAGCCCGGTCTGGGGGATGGTTTTTAAAATATTGGATTATATGATTATGACTTGGCTGTGGAATAGTATGGAGCCATCTATTAGTACTAATGTTATGTTTTTGACACTGCTAAGGAGATACAGGAAGCAGATATAGACATTGATTCTCAGGATCGAAACTCTTGGGCTTATTAGTGATTCTTCTATGTTCCAAATCCTTGAAGAGCTATCTTCCACAATATTGACAATCAGGCACTTAAAGGCAATGCCAATTGAAGAATTCAGAAGTGAAATTACTTTAGGATATTTATACAACAGAAGACAGGAGGTACAAAAGAGTCTTTCAGTGTGGTAAGGGGGGAGATGGAGGAAAAAGAGAGATACAATAGAGCCTTTCAGTGTGGTAAGGGAGGAAAGAAAGCAAGTAGCGATTTAAACCAGTACCAGAGGAGACAAGTTCAATCTTTTCCGAAACATAATAATTATTAGATTCAGATTGGTGCATGATCTACTTTTGTTGTTAGGTTAATCTAACTTTAGGCGACTATTTGAAAGAAACAATCTCCTAGCAAAAGTCACTTTCACTATGAACCATTAAAGAGACTTTATCAACACAACTTTGTAGAAAGTATAACTATGAAGTGCAAGTGTTAACACGCATGATAAGTACACCTCAAAATAGAAAAAAATCAAAATAAAAAGAAAGCAAGTTCCAAGGACAAGTTTATCAACAAATACCTAAAATATGAAAGAGCATGCAACACATAAGTATGAGCTAAGAAAATAAGTTGATGCGTACTTGATCACGAAAGGGCTCAGGAACACGGTAGTTGTGGCTATGAATTTGCTTTCCAGGCCATAGATCAATACCTAGAAAGAACATATGTAGCACTTATTAGAGAAAACTATGACAGAAGCATTTTTTACTAACATATGGATCAATTATAACAAGTCTCACACTCATATTCCGGAAATACTGAAACAAAGGAATTCCACGGTCGAACTACCAGAATGCCCTAGAAATATGAGTCCTATATCGTGCCAGATATTTCCAAACCTGGGCTTAACCAGTCATACATTTATGGGCACTTCCTGAATACTCTTTGCAAAAAGTTGCTTGAAGCCGGGTGTGAGCAACCTTGATCCCTCCCTTACTTAAATAGGGACTCGTTGGCTCTCATAGATTCCCTCAAGTCATTGCCAACAATCTGATCTTATCCCTTGGTGTCAAAGGGCGAGTTCCTTTCTAGTTATGGAACAGAGTTGGAGTCTGTCAGGTTTACCATTTTCACCAAGTGAGTGTGGGAACAGGCTACATATACATTGTATCCACATACATTGTATCACATGTTTATGATTTATTATAAATAAAGGGTCTAACATCACATTGAGACTAAATAATAGACTCATAGTGTTCTTGAGCATTTCTCCTTAAGCCCAATCAGGTAACATTGTCTTAACTTTGGTTCTTGAATTAATTTTAATCATGCCTCCTATTAAAGGTAAAAAACGAGTGTCTGGATGTCAAAAAATTAAAAAAAAATTGAAAACAGATGCAGAAATGGTTNCACTTGCTTATAAATTCTATATACCAGAAGCACACAAAGTAAGGAAATTAATCTCCATCTCATGGGCTCCTCTTTTTAATTCAGTATAACTAACAAAAAAATACCATGGAGACGATAAACCTGTCTCAGACATAATTCATTCCACAATCTCAGGATTTAGGAGATCTAGACAGAGATGCCATGACCATATTAGACGTCAATACCGCAATAGATGTCCAGAAAACCTGTACCCAAATTAAAGACCAAGATACACTTTCAAATCTGTTTAAAATCCTGGCTGCCGTGTTTGCTCCAGACAGAAAAAGTGGTGTCCTTTCAAGTTGTTTATGGATCATGAATCTACAAGTAGTAATCAGCATCAGTTTTGAATGGGGAAATTTCAACACCAGGCTATATGATATAGTTAATGTAACAATAGATAGTCGAAGCTTTCCTAAACATACCCAATATAATTGTGTCTTTCTTCATTTCAATCAACATGTTGCTTCTCACTAAATAAAGAACTTTATAAGATGTTAATACTAATTCACGAAGCAGAACACTGAGCAGTCACAAAAAATGTTTATATAATGAGTATAATCAAGAAACATTAAATGCTTCCGTGCAACAACTGGGAAATACAAGAGGATTCCCCAGTAGGTTGACAAAATATGAGTAGCCAATTGAGATGGTTTGGTGTATGAAAAGACCAAAAACGGCAATAACGAGAAGGAGTGCATAGGTTGAAGTTTTTGAAAAACGACAAGAATGCAAAGAGGGATGTGGTTTGAGGTACCGAAAATAGACCAGACAATAATTGAAATGTGTCCCAAAGTAGGACTGAGTAGAGGAATAGGATTGAGCTACATCAAGTTGCCAACCCAAGGATAGTAACACATACCCTGTGCAATGTAGAATTACATCAACAAAGACTGAGCTTCCATCTTGAAAAACCACTGTGCCGTCCTCATGGGTACTCTCTATCTACATTGTTTTTTAGCTATAATTAGCACGTCTAACTGACATAATCAGGTAAAATTGTTCCTTCATGAATTTGTACTGATAATCAAGCGACTCTAACTTGCTATGAGATAGTGGTTTTACCATAGAATGAAGCCACATGTTATCATAGCCAAGCTGCTTTGTAGGCATTCCGTTGGTGAAATATCTTGATGCAACATGAACTTCTTTTCCAACTCTCGCAATCTCCCTGGAAATGTCCTCACCACTAACAGAATTCCCTATCAAAAGCACAACCTGTAAATAGCAAGACGAGTAGGAATACATATTAAGTGAAAATGGGGAAACAGAAAAGACTTCATTACAATAGATTAATGTTTATCATCAAGACTATAATTGTTACTCTCTTTTTCAACTTCAAATATCACTTTCCGTTGTAAGAGTTTAGATTTCATAACAATACATAAGGTCTTCCTTCTCCAACTTCCAAAAAGCTGAAAGGATTATTATGAGTTGTTAGGATCTGGTTGATTAAGATATCTAGTTCTTAACTTCTTATGATTTGGTTGATTAGGAAGGATATCAAGATAGTACCTTATCTCTATTTATGCCTTCACTGTAATCAAAACATTAATAAACATCTTCTACTTCAAATATTAATAGTCTTTAGCCTTTCTACACCCTGCAACATCCTCATTTTTAGGGTATACCGTTTGACATCTCATATTTAGGATTTTACACCGTGGCATCAGTTGGAGAGGGGTATCTCCTGTGGAATGTATTTAGTGTTTTTCAATTTCAACCCATCTTAAATCATTGGCAGCAGGCTGTGCCTTGCTGTTTGTGGCAGTTTTCTTGAAGCCTAAAATGACTTAAAACTCTCAAGCTCCTTGGTACTCAGATTCTCTTACTAACCGTCACCGACATTATGAATTTCAACTACTTGTTATGGACACAATCTTTTAAAGTTTTGATTGGTGCAAAAGGGAAATTAAAATATCTTATTCTGATCCTCCAAGTGAAGATTCTGATGGTATTGAGGACAGGATGAGAAAGATTATACCAATGTTTTAAAAACCGTACCAGACATTGAATTGGAGAGGCAACTGGGCTGGGTCAACTCAGTTCATAACTTATAATTTCATACATATGAGTAGATATGACACGTAATATGATTTAGTTAATAATTAAAACATTAACAGACAGACAACAGACAGTAAACAGCTTCGATGGTGAGGACGTATCACGAATTGACCAAATACTGAAGTTCGAAACCCACCACATGTGACTTTTTCAAAAAAATAAAAAAAAAGGACTCAGTATAAAAACCGGCTAGTTCACATGGGTGGGCAGTTCTACCAGCCGGGCCAACTGGGTTAGAAGAAAGAAGCCGGTTTTTAGAGAAAATAGTGGGTCAATGTCAAGCCAGCCCGGTCTGGGGGATGGTTTTTAAAATATTGGATTATATGATTATGACTTGGCTGTGGAATAGTATGGAGCCATCTATTAGTACTAATGTTATGTTTTTGACACTGCTAAGGAGATACAGGAAGCAGATATAGACATTGATTCTCAGGATCGAAACTCTTGGGCTTATTAGTGATTCTTCTATGTTCCAAATCCTTGAAGAGCTATCTTCCACAATATTGACAATCAGGCACTTAAAGGCAATGCCAATTGAAGAATTCAGAAGTGAAATTACTTTAGGATATTTATACAACAGAAGACAGGAGGTACAAAAGAGTCTTTCAGTGTGGTAAGGGGGGAGATGGAGGAAAAAGAGAGATACAATAGAGCCTTTCAGTGTGGTAAGGGAGGAAAGAAAGCAAGTAGCGATTTAAACCAGTACCAGAGGAGACAAGTTCAATCTTTTCCGAAACATAATAATTATTAGATTCAGATTGGTGCATGATCTACTTTTGTTGTTAGGTTAATCTAACTTTAGGCGACTATTTGAAAGAAACAATCTCCTAGCAAAAGTCACTTTCACTATGAACCATTAAAGAGACTTTATCAACACAACTTTGTAGAAAGTATAACTATGAAGTGCAAGTGTTAACACGCATGATAAGTACACCTCAAAATAGAAAAAAATCAAAATAAAAAGAAAGCAAGTTCCAAGGACAAGTTTATCAACAAATACCTAAAATATGAAAGAGCATGCAACACATAAGTATGAGCTAAGAAAATAAGTTGATGCGTACTTGATCACGAAAGGGCTCAGGAACACGGTAGTTGTGGCTATGAATTTGCTTTCCAGGCCATAGATCAATACCTAGAAAGAACATATGTAGCACTTATTAGAGAAAACTATGACAGAAGCATTTTTTACTAACATATGGATCAATTATAACAAGTCTCACACTCATATTCCGGAAATACTGAAACAAAGGAATTCCACGGTCGAACTACCAGAATGCCCTAGAAATATGAGTCCTATATCGTGCCAGATATTTCCAAACCTGGGCTTAACCAGTCATACATTTATGGGCACTTCCTGAATACTCTTTGCAAAAAGTTGCTTGAAGCCGGGTGTGAGCAACCTTGATCCCTCCCTTACTTAAATAGGGACTCGTTGGCTCTCATAGATTCCCTCAAGTCATTGCCAACAATCTGATCTTATCCCTTGGTGTCAAAGGGCGAGTTCCTTTCTAGTTATGGAACAGAGTTGGAGTCTGTCAGGTTTACCATTTTCACCAAGTGAGTGTGGGAACAGGCTACATATACATTGTATCCACATACATTGTATCACATGTTTATGATTTATTATAAATAAAGGGTCTAACATCACATTGAGACTAAATAATAGACTCATAGTGTTCTTGAGCATTTCTCCTTAAGCCCAATCAGGTAACATTGTCTTAACTTTGGTTCTTGAATTAATTTTAATCATGCCTCCTATTAAAGGTAAAAAACGAGTGTCTGGATGTCAAAAAATTAAAAAAAAATTGAAAACAGATGCAGAAATGGTTTGATCTCAAGCAAGAGCACTTGATAGGTTTGTTAGCCAAAATAAACCTGAAAATGATGAACATATTGATGAGAATGCTAGGCAAAACAATGATAAGGACGAATTGAATCAACCTATGCATGAAACCAAAAGTACGATTGTTAAAAGAATCCACAAAGCCAAATATTTTTCAGTCATACTTGATTGTACTCCAGATGTAAGTCATGAAGATCAAATGTCTCTTGTGATAAGATGTGTAGATAGTTCAACAACTCATGTAAAAGTGGAAGAGTTCTTTTTAGGATTTTCAAAGGTGGAGGATTCATTGGGCCAAAGACTTCTTTGCGAGCTTAAAGATACATTTTTTACATCTTTAACTTAATATTGATGATGTAAGAGGACAAGGTTATGGCAATGGATCAAATATGAAAGGAAAACACAGAGGTGTACAAACAAGACTGCTAGAAATAAATCCTAGAGCATTCTACACGAAATGTTGTCATCATAGCCTTAACCTTGCTCTTTGTGATATGGCCAACTGTAGTCCTAAAGGAATTTATTTTTTTGGAGATGTACAAAGTCTTTATAATTTGTTTGCATCCTCTACATAATAATGGGAAATTTTGAAACATGAGGTGCGAATGGGACGTCGTAAACTTAAGTCAATGTCACAAACTCGTTGGGAAAGTCGCATTGAAAGTGTGAAAGCAATAAGGTTTCAAGCTACACATATACAACACGCATTAATTTATTTGGCAAAAACTTGTAATGATAAGAAAACAGCTTATGATGTTTAGTGTTGGGTAACAAGTGATTTTGGAAATTTTGAGTTCTTGTTTGGTATTGTTATTTGGCACAATATTTTGTTTGCTATCAACTGTGTTAGCAAAATATTGCAAAATGAAGATATGCATATTAATAATGTTATAGAGCAATTAAAAGGGCTCGTTTATTTTCTTGAAAGATATAGAGAAACAAGATTTCAGAAGGCCATGATTGAAGCTAAAGAGATTGCAACTACACAGAACATTGAGCCTAAATTTAATGAAACACATATTATTTATAGAAAGAGACACTTTGATGAAAGTGTTAGTGAATAAGTGTCACTATCAGCTGAAGAATCATTTAGAGTTGACTACTTCATATATATATATATATATATTAGATCAAGCTCTTTCTTCAATGAATATTCAGTTTGAACAATTTCAATTATATGAAGAAAATTTTGGGTTCATGTTTGATTTGAATAAGTTAAACTCTATAGATGATGATGGTTTGAGGGCTTCATGTACCCACCTTGAAGTTTTTCTTAAGCATGATACAGTTTCTGATATTGATGGGAGGGACTTATTTTCGGAATTAAAAGTCTCGAGAAGTGTTTTACAAAAAGAGATAAGAAAGCCAATTGAAGTTTTAAATTATTTGCAAAGAATGGATGGTTGTTACCCAAATGCATGCTTATAAAATAATGTTTATACCAGTTATGGTTGCCTCTGCTGAAAGAAGCTTTTCAAAGTTGAAGTTAATCAAATCTTATCTTTGGTCTACTATGTCAAAAAAAAAAAAAAAAAGATTAAATGGATTGGCCATGTTATCCATTAAAAAAATATGGCAGAACAATTTGATTATACAACCATAATTAGTGAATTTGCAGCTAAAAATGTGAGAAGAATAATCTTTTAGAAGTGAAGGTTTTCATTGCTTTTTTGGGCGTTTCTCTATCGTTATGGGAGTGCTAATGGTGTGATTGTATATTCTGCCTTAGAGTTTGGTTAGTGTAAGTTGTGGTTTACTTGTTATAATGGTTTCTCACTTTCTTATATCGCAAATCAAAGAAATTTTTTTTGGTACTTAGCACAATTTTTTTTAATAAGAACACAAGCGTTGTGCACGTACGTTGCACGTGTTTCTCACACTGAGTTTATTTTTTACACTGATTTTGTGATAAACTATTAATGCAATTAATTATAAAAAAACCAAAAAATGCAAATATCCATTGCACTGATTGAAATGTGAAAATTGAGTAGGCAGTTACAGAGAGATTTTAGGGATAGTTCAGGGAGAGAGAAAGTGGGAGAAAATCATGGAAGAGATTTAATTTCCTTTGTAAAAGTGAAACGGTTATGTTTTGGTAAGAATAAAATTACTAATTTATCCTTTTTTGAGGAGCAAAAGATGACCATTATACCTTTTCAAAGTAAAGTTAAACTTTAACAAAAAATAATTTTTTCAAGGACACCAAAAGTAAAAAGCTCCAAAAAACTCCATTCTCTTAACTAATAGTATAGATATAGGGGCACATTTTCCGAAGTTCGCTTCGAGTTTGCAAATTCTAAGGACCGGTCGTGATGCTCATAAGATTTTCATGGCTATAGGTATGACAAAAAAGATGTTGTTACAATGATTTCAGTTTCACTCCAGCACCCTAAATTTCCATTTTGTGCACCCACCTTATAATACCCTAATTCATGAATAAATTCTTACTTCTTATAGTAATTTGGTGCGTCCCCCAATATTTTCAACTATTATGAATTTACCTCCCTGGACCTTGCTTAAATAATGTTGACCAACTAAAAACTATGACGATGGGTTAGTTTAAAATTTAAATCAAAATGACACCTTGTACTTTAAAATGTTCACACAATCCAAGCTAATTCACAACAAAGAGACATTATATCACAAGAGTAATCTAATTTTTTTTTTTTCAAATTGGAAGTTAGTTTCTTGATTTTAAAGTAATGCCTACTTGACTCTGTGAAAAAAAAATCATATTTTTTAGTTGCTCAATGTTATTTGACTAAAACGTCCCAGAGGTACAAGTCTAGTTTTTTAAAACGTTAGGAGGCATGCCAAATCTATTGTATTATATAGAGAACTTACCTTCTGAACGGTAACTGAAACTTTTTACCCACGATCCCAATTTACTTTCCGCTGAATAGAATATAGAAAGCAAAAAATTAAAGTATTCCAAATTTTAAAAAGGACATTTTTATCAACAAACACACCATCTCTTATTGTATAGGATCAAGCTGATCAACAACCAAGTTTCCATCATATTTACATCCCAAACATACCATCTCAACACCAAACAAAATTGTCAAAATTTTTGTCATAGCAAAATACTGCCACACACATATGCGTCGCGCATGCCGTTGCCCTAGTTAGACAAGAAGAATTAGGGTGCGGTCTATGTCCAAAAAGTTCTTTTTTTATATTTATAAACATGTGGGGGAGACAAATTGGATAGTAGTGAAAAAATTGGCGTCTTTCATTTTTGTTATGTATTTAAAATGAGCATATTGTCTTTACCCCAAATTCTTAATTCATAAATCACTTACCCCCCACTTCTTTCAGAAAATCACTTACCTCCCACAGTTAAAGTTTCCGTCATTTGACCATCCATTTGGTCAATTTCTAGTCACGTGCAGTACATGTGACACAAAAAAAAGACTAAAATGCCCTCCCTTCTAACTAACCCAACCCAACCCTTAGACTTGGGTTAAAGACACGTGGCATCATCCTAAATCCCGTTAGATGGACGACAGAGATTAAAACACATAAATGGGTTGGTTTAATGTTGGTATCAAATCCTATGTTGCACTTAAAGAAGAAGAAACCATGGATTTCTTGTTCCTGTTTCGTCTTCTGAAAATTGGGGGGTAAGTGATTTAACAAATTAACCAGTGGGGGGTTAGTGAAAACTGAAATTTAATATGATGAAGCTTGAACTGTGAGGCTGAAATTTCTAAATAGAATGGTCTTTTCTTCTTCATATACTTCTTCTTCAACACCCCACTAACACCACCGACCAAAAAAAAAACCTATTTGGATCTTTTGCATCCACCGCAATGAAGATGATGAAGATGAGTACTAGTAGTACTGATGAAGCAAAGGAGAATATGGTGGGTAGAACACCTCTAACTGTGAGCAATCAAATTCGTGAAGGTTCGAATCAATTTCTCCTAAATTGATGGAGGAATTAAAATTCGGATCTTGATTTACAGAGTTGAAATCCCTAGTAACAAGAAGTGAAGGATTGAAGGGATCAGATTGTGGTGGAAATTGAGAGGGATTAGGGTTTAAAGGTTCGAGTAAAGGACCAAATTGGAGGAGATTTTTAGAATCATCTTTCAAACCTAAATCCCATATCATGGAATCCCAATCTTTTGATGATGCAAGCAATATAGAAGGATGAGGATGATGTAAATTTGTGTGGTTATCCCAGTGAAGAGGAGATTCATTGGAGACTGTATAGACAGCCGTAAAATCAGGAGCGAAGTCTGACCCACCGGCGACGGGGCTGGGACTGCCGCAGAGGTCGAGTACAGAGGTGGGTTCGTAATAATAGTGTTGCTGGTCAGTAATGGTATTATTGGTGTTAGGGTGGGTCAAGGTTGTATTAGAAAGCGATTTTGAGTAAAAATTTTAGTTGTTTTGAGTTGTAGTGAAGGGAGATTTCATGGCAATTAGAGTGGTTTAGCAGTTGATTTTAGAGAGAGAAAGAGAGAGAGAGAAAAGAGGTTTTTTTTTGTTATTAAACAGTTGGGTTAATGAAAAATAAACTCAATAACAACTTCCCATTTTCTGAGCCTATGGTGAAGGAGTCGAGCCTATGGTGGATTCGAATTCTGGGATTAGCAACTTCCCATTTTCTGAGGAGAGTATTCCTACTGCTCCGGATTCTGGTAGTTTAATTGAAACGGATTTAGCGCCATCATTGGACCTGGTGAAACACAATAACTCAGACTGTTCTAGTAATTTTGGATTGGTTGTGGCTCCAAACCCTAATTTGCCAGGTTGGATTTCTCATGTGGCGTCAGATGATGATGACATGGCTGATGTAAGTGCCCCAATGCAACCCATGCTCAGTTTTTTCTTTGGTCCATCACCAGTACTCCTTTCGAACCCTATTCTGAGTCATCCTGATTTTATGAGTGATACGACTGCTGTGCATAAATCTTCCGAAATCATTGACTCAAGCGCTGGTACTAGGACTAATATACGTTGGAGAAAGCAAACCCGTACCTTTTCTTCTACAAAACCTGTCAACCAAAATTCCTTCTTACCTAGTCCCTCTAAATCTCTGGTGAAACGTCCCCTCTCTTCTCCAACTGAACCCTCTCCTAAACGTCTGTTTGTGTCTGTTACTGAAGCTTCTCCATGGGTCGTGGCGGCTGCTCCCAAAGAGCCGCAAGGCCAATGTTAGTACTATCGTGGAATTGTCGGGGAGTGGGGAACGACCCGACAATTCGTACCTTACGTTCTTTCCTCAAGTCTACTAAACCTAATTTCCTCTTCCTCTCTGAGACTAAATCATCTCTAGTTAGATCGTCATCTGTTTTTTCTCAATTAGGATTTTTTAACCATTTTTGTGTTCCCTCCTTAGGTAGGTCCGGGGGTCTTTGGCTTTGTTGGGATGACTCCATCCAAGCAGATGTCCTATTTTCCTCCTCTAGCTATATTGTTCTCCATGTCCATGCTTCTTGTGCCAAACCCGAGTGGTGTCTTGTTTGTGTATATGGTTCTCCATACAAGAACCGTAAACACGAGTTGTGGGATTTCTTAAAGTCCTTTTCTAGTTCTACTTCCTCTCCATGGATTTGCATTGGGGACTTTAATGATATTTCGTCACCCATGGAAAAATTAGGTGGCTCAGGCTTTGATCATAAATCTGCGGCTGATTTTAATCGTGTACTTGATTTCTGTGGGCTGATTGATTTGGGTTATAACGGTCCAGCTTACACCTGGACTAACGAGAGGAGTATGCGCTTTAATATTTGTGAACGCCTTGACAAGGCCTATGCCAATCCTAGTTGGCTCCAACTGTTCTCCCAAGTATCTGTGACACATTTGCCTTATGTAAACTCAGATCACTGTCCTATTTTATTGAACACAGCAGCAGGTCAACGGCGGCGAAAGTTACCTTTGCGGTTTGAAGCCTTTTGGTTACAAAGTGATCTTTTTAAAGATACACTCAATCAGATATGGGGCGAGACTCATGGTAACAAGGATATCCTGTATCGGCTTAATTCTACCTTGAGGCAATTGAAAGGGTGGAGCAAACAGAACTTTGGTAATGTTAGTGAGAAGATTCGGCGTGTCCAGCATGATCTTTTGAGCCTTCAAAGCCGACACCAAACGGATGAGATTTTAAGCCAGATTGCAGAGCTCACAATTCAATATAATGAGTTGCTTCAGATGGAGGATACCTACTGGCAGCAACGTTATCATTCCTTATGGCTTAAAGATCATGACCGAAATACAAAGTTCTTCCATACCTCGGCCACAGCTCGTAGACGCCGTAATTGTATCGGTTCTTTGAAATTACCTGATGGTTCCTGGACATCCGATATCAAGCAAATTTCAATGTGCCTTACAGACCACTTCTGTACCCTCTTCACTGCTAATCCTATTCAACCTATGACACCATCTTTTTCAGTCACGGATGAGCCAATTGGTTTGGAGCAAAATCAGTCAATCAACCTCGTTCCTGATGGAGAGGAGATTTTCGCGGTAATCCAATCTGGTTCTCATCTCCTATCGGGCTTTGTATTGATGCACCTGATCTCCCTTACACGCTAGCTGGATTATTTAATTTTTGGCTCACTTCATCTGAAGCTACGGAAGTCTTTAAACTTGGTTGCGCTCTGGTTTGGTGTATTTGGAAGGCCAGGAATCGGGCCCTTTTTGATAATGTTGCTGTCCAAATTGATGAAGTTGTTAAGGCGGCGAGCTCTCTCTATATAGAACATAGTTCCACCACTACTAGATCTGTGTCGTCGGTTGCCTCCCAACAGTCTTCCTCCAACTGGATCCCTCCGCCTTTGGGTTCGATAAAAATAAATGTGGATGGCGCCACGTCAGATCGTTCGATTGCTGCAGGTATTGTCGCTCGGAACTCAGCTGGTGATTTTCTGGAAGGCCACTGTTTCTTTGATGGAGAATGGTTGGGGGTTGATGGGGCAATTGAGGCGGAGGCTCGTGCCTTCCTGAAAGGATTGGAATTAGCTCAGGCCCTTCAGATTCCCTCTCTCCTTCTTGAAGGTGACTCTCAATTATTGGTGTCCTATCTTCTAGATGACAGGCTAAAATACCCTTGGCGTATCAGAAGTGTGATTTTGGATTGCAGAAGTCTGATTGAGTCTTTTGACTCTATAGTTATTCGTCACGTGTCGAGAAAGGCGAATGTGGTGGCTCACAAGTTAGCAAAATTTGCTATTTCCAGTAAGGGATGTACTAGCTTTCAGGGGTTCCCTCCCTCTTGTATTGTTAGCGCATTACTGGCTGACAAAATCTCTATCTTATATGATTAATAAATTTTCGTTCCCTCAAAAAAAATAAAATAAATAAATAAATAAACTTTAACTGATTTAATCTAGGCCATCAATCTGTCGCAGTGTTAGGATGATGCCATGTGTGGCTTTAACCCAAGTATATGAGTTGGGTTGGGTTAGTTAGAAATAATGGCATTTCAGTCTATTTTTAGGTCACATGTCGTGCACATGACACGAAATTGACCAAATGGATAGTCAATTGGCGGAAACTCTAAGGATTGGGGGTAAAGACAATATGCTCTTAAAATTTTTATAAACCTAAAAAAGTGATATTCTTCTGATGTCCTACAAAAATTCAAATCTCTGATCATCAAGAATTCAAATCTCAACTAGATGAGGAGAGAAGTACCTGGAATTTCAGTAATATTTGGTTCCCTGTAGTGCCCACAACACACAACCACAGCATCAAACACCTCATCTACATGATCAGCTCCACCTCTCCTCCTCCTCCACCTGTACTTCACTACCCATTTATTTTCCTCAAGCAACCCAACATGAACCACCTCTGTCTCAAACCGAATCAACTCAGTGAGTTGAAAATCGAATGCAAAATCTTCCAAATAATTCAAGACCTCCTGATGACCCGGAAACCTTCTAGGGTCTCTCTGTTTCTTCCCATCATCTTTGTTGGCTACCGCAAATGGGTAATCCCGAAAACCCATAGTTTCTCTAGGGAGATTAGTACGGAGAGAGTCGTAGAGACTACTGTGGATGATGGATCGAGATGGGTCGATACCTAATGGGTCGGACTCGACATTCGGGTCGTAGACCCATGTCCCTCCTACCCTGTCGCTGCGCTCGAAGACTACAACCTCGTGTCCCTCTCTGCGTAGTTCTCGAGATGCAACCAGGCCAGCCGCACCAGCACCGATCACAGCTACTTTTCTTGAAGTAAGATTCGAGGGAATTTGGGGATTCATGGCGGAACGGGGGAGGATAATCTGCTCTGTGTGTGAGAGGGAGAGCCATAGCCATGGGCGATTAGATGTTCAGTTTAGACCTCAGAGGAGGAGAAAGCGGGAGTTGGGGGGTCGTTGGTGGGTGGGTCCTGGAATGGCACCTTATTTTGTTTTTATCTTCTCATGGTAAGCACTAAGCTTGATTGTATTAGTGGGGGTAGGGTGTCAACGGGACGGTTCCGGATCAGATCCTAAGGGTTCCAGATCCGGTCCCGTTAATATGAAGGTAGTTCTGGTTCCTACCGGTTCTGGTTCCGGAACCTTAATTCGTGGTTCATATAAAAAGTATTTGTATTTTATATTTTCGTATTCTATTCAATCATAAAATTAGAGTTATCACAAAATTTATTGTATAACAGTCATTAGTTTCTTTTATTTTCTTTTTTAATTAAAAAAAGTTAAAAATTTGTTATATAATAGTAGATTAAACTAAAAAATTATAATATTTATACATAACCGGATACCCGCGAGTACCCGTTGGGTGGTTCCGAAAAATTTCGGATCCAAAACGGGTAGATCCGAAATGGATCCGAAATTAATCGGATCCACAAAATAAGGTCCCAGAATCGCAATAAACAGTTCCGGTACCGGTTTGGTTCTAGGTATTTTGGTACCCATTGACACCCCTAGTGGGGGCAAATAGACTTGGCAAGTAGGGTAGGGTCGATCCAAGGTGGGTTGGGATCAAGATTATCAAACCCTATCTAGTTTATGAAATGGGCCATTAAAATCTCAAAACTCTGATTAGTTTGACATTTCTATATAAAACAAGAAAACAAGTTAGGGTCGACCCTAACAAAGTTCTTTGAATAATGGGTTAGAAATGTTCAACCCTAACCTTAATTTGCTTAGCTAACGGGCCAGGTTAAGGTATAGTTGGTGGTCATGGGTCAGTTTGCTAGGTCTAGCGGCAAGTGCTAACCTCATGTATTATGATAAGAACCGAATTGGTTCTTACCCAAAGGCCAGCACGAGCAAGATGAACACAAGGGTGTAATAAAATTAACGATAACTTCTTCTCTACCTTTTATTAATTCAATCCAAGTATTTATAGAGTTTACATGGATTCTTCAGCAAGCAAGCACTTACTAATTTCGACTCCTACTTAAAACAGTAACTAAAAAGCAAAAGGAATTAGAAATCCTACAAATTAAAAACTCTCTAAATAAGCAACTTCTAATAATAATCATTCTCTAAGCTACTCCACCAATTAATTTGGTAATTGCACGTTAAGTTCCACCATGAGCCAAGCCATCTTCATCCACCTTATGAAATATCACACCATCACGTTGCACATCGAGTACACAGTCGTATGCTGGCCCCACACTTCCATCAATCACCAAATTATCGTTGGAATCTTTAGACTTCAAAACTTCATTAATGGTCGACCTTATCATTCCCTCCCCCTTAACTGAGACCTTGTCCTCAAGGTTGGCGTCAAGGACAGCTATTACAGGTTCCTCTTCTTCAATTTCAATGGGAAGTTGAGGTGATACTGGCACAAGAGGAGAGAGAGCCTTCTTCAGACATGAAACATGGAAAACCGAGTGAATTTTGGACTCTTCAGGGAGGTCTAAACGATAGGCCACCTTTCCTATGCGTTCCAAAATTTTGTAAGGTCCATAGTAACGTGGAGATAATTTTTGGGAAGCTCGACGAACAGCTGAATTCTGTCGATAAGGTCTTAATTTGAGATACACATAATCCCCAATGCTAAATTCCACTTCAATGCGGTGTTTGTCTGCATTTTGTTTCATCCGATTCTGAGCAATTTGAAGATTATCCTTTAGTAGTGCAAGGACATGACCCCTTTGAACTAGAGCAGCATCCAACGTCAATGTCTTGGCCTCCCCGGGGGTGTAAAAATTCAAAGCAGGAGGAGGAATACCATACAATGCTTCAAATGGAGTGAATCGAGTTGATGTATGGTATGTGGTATTATACCAATACTCAGCCCATGGTAACCATAGTACCCAGCCTTTTGGTCTCTCACCCACGAAACATCGTAAATAAGCCTCTAAACAACGATTGACCACCTCCGATTATCCATCGGTTTGAGGATGATAAGAAGAGCTGAGCTTGAGTTGTGTACCTTGCAGACGAAATAATTCTTGCCAAAAATTACTAGTAAAGACCGCATCCCTATCCGAGATGATTGAACGAGGAAACCCATGCAATTTGACAACGTGCTCGAAAAAGCTTGAGGCTACTGATGCTGCTGTATAAGGATGTTTAAGGGGTATAAAATGTGAATACTTAGTCAAACGATCCACCACCACCAAGATCACAGACTTCCCTTTTGACTTGGGCAGTCCATCAATGAAATCCATAGTAATATCAGTCCATATGGTCGTTGGGATTGGCAAAGGTTGTAATAAACCAGCTGGAGATAAAGTATTGTACTTGTTTCTTTGACATGTATTACACTGTGAAATATATTCTTTGACATCACGACGTATTCCTGTCCAATAAAATAATTTGGTAAGCCGATGCATTGTTTTTAGATATCCAGAATGTCCAGCAGCTGGAGAGGAATGAAATTCCTCCATTAGTCGTACCTTCCAACTAGAAGTAGGACTAATCACGAGCTGGTTGTGATGGTACCATAACAACCCATCTTTTTCTTCATAATTCTTTGCAGCATAGGTGGTATGTGTCAACTTTTGCAATTGTTCAACAATCCACGGATCTAATTTCATGTCCCTCTTCAATTCATCCATCCAAGAACAACTAACATAGGATATTGCTTGTATAGCTATCTCTTCATGCATTCGAGAAAGTGCATTAGCCACTTTATTTTCTACTCCACTTTTGTAAACAATCTCATAGTCATATCCAAGCAATTTGGTGAGCCATTTCTGTTGTGATGGAGTTGTTGCCCGAGCATCTAAAAAATACTTTAGACTCTGCTGATCAGTACGAATTATGAAACGTCGACCCAACAAATATGGCCTCCATTTAGTAACTGCATGGATGACAGCTAGTAGTTCCTTTTCGTAAGTTGAAAGCCCTAATTGTCTTGGCCCTAGGGCCTTGCTGGTATAGGCAAGTGGACGTTGTTCTTGCATAAGAACAGCCCCAATTCCAGTTCCACAAGCGTCGCTTTCAATAACAAAAGGCTTTGAGAAATCCGGTAATGCTAACACTGGTGTGGTGGTCATGGCCTGTTTGAGTTTGTTGAAAGCTTCAGTAGCTTCATTTGTCCACTTAAACCCATCTTTTTTTAGAAGTTGTGTGAGTTGTGAAGCTATCTTCCCATAGTCCTTGACAAATTTCCTGTAATATCCCGTTAAACCAAGGAACCCACGAAGGGCCTTTAGTGAAGTTGGTTGTGGCCACTCTAACATATTCTTTATTTTTGAGGGATCTGCCGCCACCCCTTGTGATGTGATAATGTGTCCTAAATACTCAGCTTCTTGTCGTCCGAACGTACACTTACTTAGCTTGATGACTAAGTGGTGTTGTTGTAACAGAGTGAAGACGATCCTTAGGTGCTGGAGATGAGCAGTCCATGTAGGACTGTA